>JZKD02S1651269.1:127507-141139 GCA_000966675.3 Picea glauca
GAAGATATCAGGATGCACCTAAACAGAGTCATTTGCAAGCTTTCAAAAGGATATTCAGGTATTTGAAAGAAACAATGACTTATGGTCTGTGGTATCCCAGAAATCAAAATCTTCAGTTGACTGCTTATTCAGATGCAGATTGGACAAACTGTGTTGATGAGAGAAAAAGCACCAGTGGAGGAGCATTCTTCCTGGGTGACTCCTTAGTAGCCTAGCTTAGTAAAAAGCAAGGTTCTATTTCTTTATCAACCACAGAGGCAGAGTACATTGTTGTTGCTACCTGTTGCACTCAGGTATTATGGATGATTCAGACACATGCAGACTTAGAGGTAAAATACACTGCACCGATCTTAATTCATTGTGATAACACTAGTGCCACCAGTGTGTCTAAAAATCCTATATTCCACTCCAAAACCAAGCATATTCCCATAAAATATCATTTTCTTAGAGAGCAGGTCACCAATTAGACTGTTCAGGTCCATTACATTCCCACTACAGAACAAATTGCAGACATCTTTACTAAACCCCTAGCCAAGACACCTTTTGAATATCTCAGACAGAAGCTAGGTGTCATTTCGTCTCACACCTAAAAGAGTCCATCTTGTTAGGGGGAGTTTTGTATTTTTTGAATATATAATGCCTCCTAAAATCACTTCAACAGCTCAGGGGGAGCATGTCTCTTCTTTGACATTGATGTCAAAGGGGGAGAAAAGAATTCAGGTGCCTTAGTTGCCATCAATGACAAAGGGGGAGATTGTTGGCATGTTTTACAAGAAGCATATGCTTGGCATTGATGGAAAGTACAACAATGATGATGGCTTGAGTACAGGAGCATGATCAACAATGCAGTGATAATGGGGAGGAGCAACAACAGTGATCGTTGGATCAACAATTCATAATTCCCGATGGCTATCAGATATTAATGTAGATAAGAGGAGCGTGCAGATATGGAGGATAGATCTCAGGCGTTAGATATGAGCACAGGGTTTGACCACCGTTGGATCCAGGAAAACCTGCATGTTCTTTAAAGTGCTAGGAGAAGCAGGCTTACAAAATCCCGAAAGCAGGATGACCGTCCATCTTCGGGAAGGACACATGGATGCGCAAATATGGAGGATAGATCTCGGGAATTAGATCCGAGCATAGGGTCCGACCACCATTGGATCCAAGAGAGCCTGCATGTTCTTTAAAGTGATAGGAGAAGCGGGCTTACAAAATCCCGAAAGCAGGAGGACCATCCATCTTCGGGAAGGATACGTGGACACAGATCATCATTTTGCTGACTGGAAAGTCAAAGGTATGAAATTCTCCAGCCTTTCACCTCTTGAAATTGCGATATGCGAAATCATGAAATGATCTGAGCCGTCAGATAAAGGTTTGATCTGGACTGTTGATCCCACTCCATTTCAAAGTTTCATAGATCGAGAGTTGGAGATGTCAAAGACTATTAACCACAGGAATCCCAAAATCGTGATATGTGAAATCACAAAATGATCTGAGCCGTTAGATCAAGGTTTGATCTGGACCGTTGATCCCACTCCATTTCAGAGTTTCATGGATCGAGAGTTGGAGATGTCAAAGAATATTAACCACAGGAATCCTGAAATCACGATATGCGAAATTGTGATTTAATCGCACTCGTCAAATCAAGATGTGATCTGGACCGTTGATCCGACTCCATTTCAGAGTTTCATGGATTGAAACTTTGAAGTGACATGAACACTGAACATCAAGAATGCCAAAATCGCGAAATGCGAAATTGCGAAATGATCTGAGCCATCAGATCAAGTGTTGATTGGGACCGTTGATCCCATGCCATTTCGGGGTTTCGGGGATTGTGACTTGGAGAGTCAAGATGCCTCATCTCCAGATTCATGAAATGAGAAATCACGAAAGTGCTTTATGCATAAGGATATGATCACAACCCTTGGTCACATCAGCGAGAGATGGAGGAAAGAGCTAGAGAAACCAAGATCCTTTTCGGGGATCGCGACTAGGAATGTCGAGACACCTGGTCATACAAATGTCGAATTGTTGAATGTTGAAATGCCGAAATGAATGCAAGATCCCATGGAATCAATCCAATGGTGTAGGTGAATTTGAACAAGATCGGAGGGATATTGTAGCATGACACAGTGTAACTACCAGAAACCACTGATGGTTTCTGCCAGAGGACTCGAAGACACTTTAGGGGTGATTGACAGAGGAGGTGAAGATTCTCTAGGAATATTCAAGAGGGATGAAGATGTTCGTGGAGGAGATTGACAAATGGATGAGCATTGAGGCCTGTAACTGGAACAGAGAAGGTGAGGTCGACTATCATAGAGAAGACGAAGAGTCTCAAACTACTAGAGAGGCTAAGGAATCTCAGTATAACATACAGTGATGTTGAACGAGTGGTAAACAACCAAAGAAGATGAAGAGTCACGATGATGATTAGACAGAGAACTCGAGTTGTGGAGGAATTTGGCATGGAGTGAGCATGTAGAGGCATTATGAATATTGCATGCACAAAGACAATAAAGACTATAAGAATGTTGAACAAAGAAGAGATAAGTGTTGTTGTTGTGTAGGAGAATTCAGGTGTGTACAAGGAGGCAAAGCACAGGAGTAGAAATGAATAGTTGAGGAATGGTGCATTGAAGGGATATGGCACATAGAGCATAAAAGGCAGAAGAACAAAAAGTGCTAGAGGTTTGCAGAAGACACTAATGCAAACAGGGCAGAGCAGTGTAACAGAACAACAACAAGGATGGTAAGCCATTGAATAATTTATATCACTATAATAAGTTTTACTAACAAACAATTTATAATTCACGGTGGTTGGGAGGTGCTAGGGAGGACTAGTGTCCTCGAAGGTTCAAGTGGGTGCTTGAACACAGGGAGTTGGTGCTTCCTTCTAGTTGGTGCTAGAAAAATCAGGGAGTTGGTGCTTCCTTCTAGTGGGTGCTAGAGAAAATAGAGAGTTGGTGCTCTCAGCAAGTAGTAGCTTGCAAAACTGAGGTTATAGACTCATTATGAGTTGGTGCTCATATGTATGATAATGTAAAGAATGTAACTATTACTTATCATATAAAGAAAAAAGAGGTTTTTACCCTGTATGGGTTTCCTCAGGAAATATCTGTCTCTGTGTTTCTCATATATGTGACTGATGTTGAATGTGTCAACGTTTATTTCCCTGCATGATTTTCATCATCATTGATTGCCTTGTAAAGTTTTTAAAAGAAGCATAATCACGGTAACAACTGATTCACCCCCACTCTCAGTTGTCCAACAAAATCCCCCTTTTTTTGGAGGAGAGTTGGCTTGAAGTGAGAAAAGTAACTACTAAGACGATAGTGTGTGGAACTTCTAAGTTCCCCTAGGGTTTTTAATTGTATGTTCTAGAATTATCTTTTGTACAATCGTAGGAGGAAAAAAATTGGCATTGTTGTCAAGGATAAAGTTCCTTCCTGGATTTAGTAGACATGGCTACAATGATGTGATGAGATGGTTTGGATCCGAAAAATCCATTGGTATGAAAATGTATGAATGTGATATATTTGTCAAATTCATATCAACTTTTCACTTTGAAGATGGGAAGTGAAATTGTATGACTCCATTCATATAAAATTGCATGCTCCCTTAAATTTTTCAATCATTCCTAGATATATAAATACGTTCCCTCCTCCAAGATGGGATGAGAATATTCTAAGGTTATATGGAGACACTCATCTAGATTCCCAACATGTTTCATCTCTTACAGATTTTATTTTAGATTATAATGTGGTCCATGATGATATTAGGATGATAATGTTTGCACATACTTTGAAAGAAGATGCAAAGGATTGGTTTTAGGGTTTTGGAAAAGTGAAAATAACTTCATTTGTAAGGTTCATCAAATATTTTTGAAAGGATTGGGATGATAGTGTTGTGACTAGCATTACAACCCCTCCATTTTACATATTATTTGAATACTTTCCTAAAATAGAGCCTCCTTATTTTTTTTAAACCTAAAGAAAATTCTTGTAAGTCCCTTTGATCAAACAAAAGTTTCTCTTGGTAACTCATGATTCTCTTGAAAAAATTGAGAAATTATTCAAAGTGGAAGTTTCTCCTTTCAACTCTTCCGAGCTACTCGGAGGAGTTCCCTTCAACTCTTCCATGTTGCTCAGAGGAGTTCATGCTAATTGCTTCGATAAAGAAAAGAAATTTTGGAAACGTTGTTTTAAGAACCTCCAAGTTGCTCAGAGTATTTGTTAAGAAATCCTCTGAGCACACCTACTGCATTTAATGCTACTTAATAAAATTTAAGATATATAAAGTCAAACGGGGTTTGAGATATTATCATTATACCAATTTCTCTTGACTTGACACCATAGAGCTAGGATAAACACCATTTGAGAAAATTGTACGTCCCATGCCTCTACACGTGGAAACAATCAACCGGTAAGTTAGTTTCCCCCTTCTATTCGCTTTGCTTAAAAAATAGGGTTAAGGTGTTTTTCCCCTCTTCCTCTTGCACAATTTTGACCCTAATCCCCCTCTATTCCCTTGGATTGTTTCCCTCTGCCACTTCACCATTTTTCAGACTCTATACCCTCATCAATGAACCAACCCCTTCAATGGTTGTGGATTAAAACAAGTGAATTCCCTTTGTAAATTGACCATTCTCCTCAACCCTAGCTTCGAGTTTGACTACTTCAGAACCCCCCCACCGTTTTCATATATGGCACAAAATGTTGACCTAAATAGACCCTAAGCCCATGACTTGTTCCTCTAAACTAGTCGAATGGTTCCTTACCGTGCTGCATGTTCGCAAAATTTGTCACGAAAACTGTTTTAGTAACTCTCCAAGAATATCATAGAATTTACTATTAACTTCTCTGATATGATCGAGAGAGTTATTATTAACTCTTTCAATTTGTTCGGAGGAGTTACTAGTAATTCCTTCGAGAAGATTGTGGGAGTTCTTTTTTAAACATCCAAACACCCTCCAAGACTAATAAAGACTCTTTTGAGTACTACTCGGAGGAGTTAATACTAAATCCTTAAAACTTCTTGGAGGAGTTAATATAAACTCCTATGAACTTCTCGGAGGATTTACTATTAACTCCTCCAAACTGCTCAGAGGAGTTAATATAACTCCTTCGACTTTCATTTAAAAATTTTCATTTTTCTCAAAGAATTTCCCAAGTCTTTCACAATCTCAGTAGGAAATTGATTGTTATATACAAAGAAAAACATGTCTTGAATAGTTATTTATGAATTCTTTATAATGACATGCTACAAATTTCTCATTGTATGTAGGCTCATACATGTCACCACGAAAGAAAGCAACAATGAAGCCAGTGGGAGATGAATCATTTGACATCTCTCAACACATATCAGATTCAAAAAGTATAAGGACTGTATACGAAGATACATCAGGAATTATGGACAAAGATGGAGAGAATTTGAAATGGAGGGAAGTCTATTATATGTTCAAGAAATCAATTTTCTATAGAAGCAGAAAACCAAGGTGAACTCCAGGCATTTAAAAATATCAAAAAATCAAGAATTTTTTGGGAAGTACCACATCTAGCACTATTCCCTTGTGCAAATTCTATCTCATAGAATTTGAAGAAAACAGACGTAGATAGAAGGTATATATTTAATGCAAGGAAGGATTCAATAGCTTCATTCATGGACAATGATTTATCCAAGTGTTATCACCTAAAGGTCAGAAACAATAGTTTAGATGGTCATCTCCTTAGTGAGTTGGAGCTCACCCCAAAGGATTTGTTCCCCACTTGGTATAAATAAGATAAGAAATTCAAATATCGGGTCAAATTTTGATATCCCACTACAAATCTAAGAATACCATACTAGTATATGGTAGCTATGCTGTGCAAGTTGTATGGGGAACCAGATGCAACACAATTTCATTTTTCATATTTTCCATTAATTTATTTTTGTGTAGATGTAGGTGCCTCATTCAACAGGGAAGACATGTTGTTTGAGAATATTAAAAGTGTAATTTCAGTTGTTACACAAGAAGAACCGAGAAATTTCCTCAGTTTCCATATGGCTTCATATATTTTAGACATAATGTGCATAGCTCAAAAATACCCAAACATGGGATGGATTTGGTTTCCTGCTAATGTTGTTATCCATATTTACTGCAAAGTACTATGGGAGCACAAATACCAAACATATTATCAAAGGATTTGTGAACACTTTTTTGCACCACTGTATGAGTTCATTTTTTGCACCTCCCCACCTTGTATGACTGATAAGGCCATAGAAGTTATAAGGAATATCGAGGATTGGTATCTAATGGAGCATGGTACATATATTAGAATATATGGTGTAATGAAACCACCTCACTTTCTCCCTAGGTTCGTTCCAAATAAACTTGTGCTACAGGAAGTAGCATATAAGACAATCATACATGGGGTTGGAGGAATGTTTAATAGATCAAATAAATCCATCTGGCCTCCATTGCCTCTTTACATTGAAAACTACTTCTTTAAAAAAACCAAACATGCCCAGACATAAGTAGACATCTTTCTCTCCTACCATTTTGGAGAGGAAAGGTTCAGGAGACACAATCCCAAGAACATTGTCAAAGAGAATCTTCATAGCATGAGACTCCCTTATGAATACACCACTGAGTTCTAGGAAGAAGAAGGAGTACATCGGAATTCCAAAACCTATTATGAGTTTATTTTTAATAGGTGGGATCAACCAAGAGGAATGATTGTGGACAAAGAAACTACAAGAGAACTGACCATAAAAGATGTGGAAAGAGATGAAGTTGAGAGATATTCCCCCATATCCCTCTCAACCCATTCAGGTTCTGCAGAATAAAAATAAGAAGCACCAATTGAAAAAAAGAGGAGGAAAAAAGAGAAAGTGTTGAAGAAGAAAAATGATGCTAAAAGGAAGTAAAAGTTGGAAGTTGACAAAGCAAAGGCTATGGCAGTAAGTGAAGAAAAAATGGAAGTCGAAGAAAAAATGGAAGCTGAAGAAAAATCTGTTGTTGAAAGGGAAAAGGAGTGAACTGAAGCATCAAGAATAGCGGCAGAATTATAAGAAAAGGAAGCAACAAATAAAGTTGTTGGATATGAAAGAGAGAAGAAGGATGCATAGGATAGAGAATAATATACACACCCAATGGACTTGGATTTCCTTGGAACGTACACTGGAGGCACATAAACATAAAAAAACAAGTAGTGTGTTAGGTCTTGGACCTTGGGAACCTTTTTGGTCGACTGAAATAATGGACATATGAAGTTTCATGTATGATATAAAAACTGGTTGGACCGTACAAGAAAGGGTTTAAAAAGTTCCAGAAGCAAAGGGATATCCTCTATCAGTAGTAACCCAATTGCTCGTTATAGTAGATGCCAGGGAAAACCTTGTGGCAACAACTAGGGAATAATTTTCATTCATGGATGCAACTGTAGATAAAATACAAAGGTTGTTCCAACAGAACGAGGAGAAATAAATGAAGATAAAAGAGTTATAAGAGAAGATCCAAAAATTAAGGATAGATGAGAGAAGTCTTCTCAGTTTTAAAGCCAGCACGGGAAAAGTGAGAAATGAGTTGGAAGGTGCCATCATCGATATGTAAGCCAACCTGCATCTCTTCCAAAACATAGTTGCAACAATTACTGAACAAAACAAAAGGATACAAATGTACCTGATACAATACAACACTATCCGGGAAGGTATAACAGACATTGAATATACTTCGATAACATAAAATCCTGATGCACCTCTAGAATTATACAAACCCTTGAAATCAGCAAGGAAGACATATTTGTATATGCTAGATCATTTCCAATAGGTAGGGAAATGAGCAGACAAAGAAGTGACCAAAGAAATGGGTATTTTCTCTAGAACTCACAAAGATGCCCAAGAGTTGATAAGGCATGGTCAGCTCCCAATGTTAGACGAACTTGGGAAGAATTTAGTCATGGAGGAATGCATTTCAGGAAAGTACAAGTATAAGGAGACAAATAGTTGAAACATCAAATTTAGTCTCAATTAATCTTATTGATCAACATTTGATACATCAAATGAACCTGCATACTATGATACAAGCTTACATGACAAAATTGGAGAAGGATATGAGTTCCTTGGATGATAGTGTTATAGCAAGATTTTCCTCACCCTATGCAATCTTGCAGAGAGGGCCTTATTCCATTCCCCCATGCAGACTTACCTTCCCTGATTGATAAATCCAGAGACAAAAACAAATATTTTTCCACTTGTACGCACCTTGAAAGATATAAATCAAGTGTATACGTTGGCTTCTCCACTATAGCCCGTGTGCTTCTCCACCTCAGCCCATGTACATCAGGATTTGTGCCAGAAAATCAAAATTAAATGTTGGGTTTCCATGTCATGACAGGAGATCTCTGATCCTTGGCCTTCCATATACCAGAAACGTTCTGACTCATCCCTTCAGTTGCATTTTGAAGGCTATAAAGAATACAATTATGATCTATGGAAAATGGAGAGAATTCAACTTTGAGAGAAAAGTTACTTTGGAGAAATCATTACTTCATTATTGAGTTTGCATCCCTTTGTACTTTAAGTCTAAACATAATGTTCAGTCCCCAAGCTCTTCCCTTATTGATGGAGAACCTCTTTGTCTCCTTTATATGAGCTTGCCTTTGGTGGAGGATTGAAGTGGTGGAGGCCTAGTTGGAAGGAACTTAGTTTCTTGGTTCTGAACTGTGCCGACACGAAATTCTATAATGTTTTTACTTCTGTTGATCATTTATTAATAGAAATACTCCTTTCCCATCCAATTGATATCTTGAAAATATATGTTTTATGATCCATGGGCTTGTTTGTTTTGTGTATTGATCAATTATGATATCTAATGTGCTAACCTGTTATATCATCACTATATGCTTGCTCTACTTTTTTGTTGCAAACTTGTTGTAGGTATAAAGGTTTGGGTCAAAGTGCTCAATGGTGGACATCATCAAATTTTTGGACGAGTTAAGCCTCTTTCTTACTTCTCTTGCACATTAGTTTATATAGCATATGTTGGAATTGAGTCGATTTCTACAGTCATACCTTTCTATTGTAGTTCACCCTAGACATAGAGATATTTTCCTTGTAACAGATAGCGTGGCCATGATAAAATCAATTTTGAAGAAGCTATATTATAGGAGGATTGAATCACTGTATAACCATTTGGAAGTTTGGATGACTTATCTCTAGAGTAAAAGACCATAGGAAAAGGACAAACCAATGTTTTCTCTTTCATCTTTTTCCTAACCACCTCAAGTTTCATCCTTTTGTGCCACTTTTCATGAGAGAAAGAAATGTGAATAGTTTGTAACCTCCTTTTCAAGAAGAAGGTGAAAAGGAAAATAGGAGTTAATATTATTTGTATAAAAGAGACTAGAGAATCTTAAAAAGGGGACTTTTTTAGAGTTTTGTTTTTTCAAGCATTGTATAGACCCAAGAATTGTTTCAAGAACTTATACAATGTTAATGAATATTGAGAAGCCCTTAGGGACAATATTTTTAGAGTAAATATTGTATAGAAACTAATCGAAGCTTTGAACTACTTCAAGTGAAGATGTTTTTTGTTTCTATGGACTGTAAGAATGCTTTGTTTGCTATAGACTAATTCTTATGCAATCTTAATTATATATTTTATAGTTATTGGTATTTCTTTGAATATCTCCATGCCTTGAGTTTCGTGAGTTGTTATAGTATATGTTATTCTAATTTGGACTAATCTTATTATATACTTATATATGTTATTGCTTCCAATCTTTCTCTTTTAACACAACTAATTGTGCTAAATTATTTTTAAGATTTGGTTACATTATAACTCATTGGTTACTTTAGATTTGATCTTAGCTAGGATAGGTTACCATAGATTAGTGATATATTAGTTGTATTTATATACATGGTCTTCATATACATCTTTTCATTGCATCCATCCTCGCATTGGTACATCATACCTTAACCGGTAACAAAATCAAAGATTAGCAATAATGGCAGTCGAGGCAAATCCCATATGAGACTCCTAAACCAAACAATGTATAATCTAATTGGGACCTTATATCGGGGAGTACCCCTTGTTGTTGTCGGGCAAATTTAGACCCCTCAACAGAATTGGTGCTAGAAGGAGGGCCATATTTTATGGATTACATACATGAATTAAACAATAACTGAAATCAGTCTTCAACAAGTAATCCTAACTCACAATTTGCCTTATTTCCTCTAGTTGAGTTTGAACAAGAAGTTATTTACAAAGACTCGAAGGATAATTTTGGAAGTGTTTCTTGGAGTCTAGAAATACATTATGAAACCTAGTTTCACATACCTCGAGAAGAACTTCATGAAACACATAGAATCATTCATGCTTATGAAAAATTACTATGAAAATTACCCACACCTTTCGAACTTCCTAGAAGAAAATACACCCATGTAGAATGCCCTAACATAGACCCTTATTTTTAAGTCGATTATGTAGATGATCTTATTGAAACTTCATTACACAAGGTTCCAGGACCCTTAAGTAGAGTTGTGCATTTCTTCACCAAACCCGAAGAAGAATAATTTGAAGTTGAACAACATGAAATCACCTTAGAAAAAATAATGGGAGAAAAAAGGAATCTTAAAGAAGTCATACCTCGATGGAGAGATGAAGGAGCTCTAAATCTAGATGGATAATTTCATGAACTTCCAAGGAAATTTGATAGACTCTTACCTAAATTTGATCTATACAAACCTAGATCCTGGAAGATCATGTACATAATTTTGTTTTGGTCATACATCTTCTAGGAGTACAACATGAATATGTAATATGTAGATTATTTCCTTATACTTTTTCTCGGTAATCCTCTACTTGGTATTTCAACTTACTTGTTGGATCAATTACAGACTTCAACAGTTTAGAAAGGCTCTTTATGAGGAAGTTTGGACAAAGAAAAACAATTGCATCTCTACATAATGAGCTAGGAGCCATCAGAACGGAAAAAAGGGAAAGAGTAAAAGATTTTAACCAAAGTTTTATAAATGTCTTGATTAAGTTTCCCATGAGGTATCTCTCTCTCAATATTTATCCATTGAATATTATAAAGTTTCCTTAACCCACCCATCGGGATGTTTGTAAAACAATCTAACAAAAACAGATTGGAACTAAACTTTGATGAAGTTGAAACTGTGGAAAGAGAATTTTCAGAATATTACCAACATCCTCATTATGAGAAGCCTAAGTCGACTGGGAAGAAGTCATTTTTATTAACTAAACAACCTAACAAGGAATCCAGGGATATTGATAATGTGGTTAAAATTGTTAATAAATTATCAAATGAAGTGGTGGAATTAAAAAGGAATGTTGGTGAAGGATCATCCAAACTCTGAAATTTATTCCCATTTTTCAAGAAACAGGACAACCCACCACAACCATCAGAAACCCCACACATTCCTTTCAATCTAGATAGTTTCAGTAATGATAATTTTTTCTCTTACCATCAACAAAATCATCTTGAATGAATGTTTCCTTAGTGGATCAACTCTATGAAATTGGTAATAAATCAGTTTCTAGATCAAGATATTTTAGATAATGAAATTCATGCACCAGATCCTTCTAATACTACTAAAGAAGAACCCCCAATATCATCTATGCCTTTCTAGGATTGGTGTGTGGAATATGGCAATGAACAAATCGAATAAATCTTTGTCGGAGATACTCAATTTGTAAAAGGTGTTTCCCTAAAAGGTTAGAATTTGCATAGAAAAGTTCCACCATATGGAACTTCATCTCTCAAAGGATAAAACATGCCTCTTAGAAAAATAACACCTCCCCCTATTCTCCCAAAACCAAACAATATAGTTCTAGAAACAACTAGTAATAAAACTGGCAAGAATGTTGTAGGAAATAAAGATAAACCAAGCACATCTAGCAATGTTGAAAATAATGAAAAAGTGATTCAAGGGAAATCTGGGAAAGTTAATAATGATTTGAATTCACTTGCCCTATATTATTATGTAATCAAAGATATTATCACCTATTATGTTCTACAAAAAAAATTCTCTCACCCCTTACTTTCTTCATTACAATTTGTTTTTGTATAGGTTACAAATCCTCATTATATTTTGTTAAAGGTTCAAAATATTTATCATGTGGGTCAAAATAATTTTATGTTTTTAGGAATGATATATATTTAGTATTGTAATATGGGATAGGAGGATTTATGCACATGCTTATAATGATTTTCTCATGACATCATTTAGTTTTAAATATTTCTACAAAAGAGTTGACACGATTCTTTGGGTCTCAATCCAAAATAGAAAGGGTTAAATGATCGTAATCATATTTCATGTCATAAATCATGTTTCATGATTACCAGAGTTAGATAAATTATTTTCAAGTCAATTCCATTCAAAAAATGCCAAAGGACATCTTTTTCAAGGCGCTACAAGAACTTCCATCATTACGAGTATTGTTGGAGAATTTTGAAGACATGGAACATCCTACCTAGAAGAATGAAAGTTCAAGGTGGTTATCAAGTATGAAATAAAAATCATAGCATGCATAGGTGGCATTAATTTCACCTGCACGTATCTATCATCCAAGATGTCATGCAGATGGGTTTTTAAAAACAATTTTTAATCAACCTAGCGGTATTATTTTCTACTCTAGTTTCACATTGCAGCTAGTTTATTCAAATGTCCTCCATATAGCCAACAGATCCTGTATATATCTCCACATAGACAAAATATCCCACTTCTTCAACAATTAATCCAGTCTCTTGGTTGTGACAACATATATGGGAAAAAGTGGACATGTAAACAGAAAGGAACCCAAAGGACCTTAGCTTATGGAGGCATATGAAAATGTCAAACATGTCTTCAACCAAGATGGACGGTATATGTATTGTGCTAAATTAGATGGTTACCACTATGATTTAGCTTGGGAATTCGGTGACGGATTTGATGGACATAGGGTTTGGATTAATAATATGATAATGCAAGTTACAAAGGAGTCAACAACAACAACATGTAATCTCCCTTTTGATGGTGAAAAATAGTTCAAGAACAAGTTAATCACAAGTGGAGATGTCAATCAATTTTTGAAACCAAAGCACAGAGATAAAAATTGGGCTAAGATTATTCCTAAGGATTGGATAGTTGATGAATGGTTGGAGGCTTTGCAAATTCTAAAAGTCTATCACATGTGAAGGTCATTACAATACTGTGTTCCTGTTTCATCTTTGATTTCTCCTTCACTTGTCTGGAATTAAAAGGATGAGCTTGCCATACTATTTCATGAGATACCTAAATAAATTGGCTATGAAAATCCAAGAGAATACCCTACATGGTATATACCACCAAGGGTTAATCAAGACACTCATTAAGGGAGAGTGGGAGAAAATACAAAGGACATGGGATCAATTCTTGATCTAGTAAGGGATTGAATCAGAAGTTCATCCTCGCACCCAAACGTTTCCTAACAAATTTTTTGATCCAATAGAAGGAGAATCATCAAGCACATGTCAACCTATTGTTTCAAGGAAGAATAAAAGGAAAAACAATTTGAATATTTCATATGAACAAGTTGAGACTACTCCAACCAGTCTACAAACAGGTGAAGGATCTTCTCATGTGTTGGGTGAAGGTAGGCAT
>JZKD02S1651291.1:23990-60705 GCA_000966675.3 Picea glauca
TACTTGGTGCCAGATTCAGGGCTTAAGAAGAATATCCTCACCACAGTTCATGATTCACCTCTAGCAGGCCATCAGGGGTTTTTCAAAACCTACAGATAGATCAAAGAGATGTTCTCATGGAAGGGCATCAAACAAGATGTTATGAGACACGTCAGTGAGTGTGTGACTTGCCAGCAAAACAAGTCAGAGCATGCTCTTCCAGCAGGGCTACTTCAGCCACTCCCCATTCCAGAGCAGAAATGGAAGAGTATATCTATGGACTTCATCACAGGTCTACCCAAGGTCCAGGGTAAGGATTGTATCTATTTAGTGGTCGAAATATTGACCAAGTTTGCTCACCTCTACGCCATACCAAAAGAGTACAACGCAGTTCAAGTAGCCGAGATTTTCTTCAGGGAGGTCTTCAAACTTCATGAGTTGCCGAAGAACATCGTCAGTGATAGGGACAGTCGATTCATAGGGACATTTTGGAGAGATTTGTTTCAGTTGGTGGGGATAGAGTTGACACCTAGCACCACCTATCACCCTCAGACAGATGGGCAGACCGAGATTGTCAACAAGTGGGTTGAAGGGTATTTGAGGAACTATGTAGGAGGACAACAGAGAATGTGGATAAAGTGGTTACATTTAGGAGAACATTTCTACAACACCACCTTCCACATGTCCATTGCTATGACACCCTTACGAGCATTGTATGGATATGATGCTCCCACTTTGGTAGACTTGGTCTTCAGGGAGAGCAGAGCTCCCAAGGCCAAGGATTGAATCATAGAGATTCATGAGATTCTCAAGTTGTTGAAAGAGAACCTGTAGATGGCGCATAACCGACAGAATATAAGTGCGGACAGGCACACGATAGAGCGCATCTTTGAAGTTGGATATTTGGTTTTCTTGAGACTCCAACCCTACAGATAGTCATCTCTGAAGAAGAGTGGGTCCGAGAAGCTCAAGCCCAGATTATATGGTCCTTACAAGATCATGTGTCGAGTAGGCGAGGTTGCTTATGAGCTAGAGCTTCTAGAGGGGAGCAAGATTCATAACATGTTCCACGTGTCTTGCCTAAAAAAGGCAGTGGGACAATTCATTAGCACATCAGAGGAGCTTCCCCTGTTGGATGAGGAGGGACAATTGGAGTTAGTTTTGTAGGAGGTTTTGGAGTTTCAGGAGAAGAAACTAAGGAGAAGGGTCATCAGAGAGTGTTTGATCAAATGGAGAGGGCTTCCGGTAGAGGACGTTACTTGGGAGAGCGAGCAGGTGTTGCAGCACCCTGGACTGGTATTGCTTGAGGACAAGCAATTTCTGGAAGGGAGGACTGTAATGTCCCTTTCTAAATAGGAGCTCCGGAGAGGAGGCTTAATGGTATAAACCACCTCGTTAGACTATATCCAGGGCCAAATAGGGGTAAACAAGGTTACTAGAGGTCACTCCAGTCACAGGTGTTATATTCGGAAAGTGACATTGAGCTAAAAAGGGTTAAAGGCGCTTTTAAGTCATTATGAGCTAAAAATAGAAGTCAATAGTGAATTAGGGTTTCAACAGTGATTTAGGGTTTTGGAATTCAACAATGAGTTAGGGTTTCAACATGATTTAGGGTTTTGGAAAGATATAAAGGAAGGGTCAAGGACCTAATTCAGGATTATGCAGATTATGACTTGTTATTGAGGAGAAGAGACACATCATAGGAGAGATAGTTCAGTGTATTCTAGGAGGAAGACACCAGTTGGCTGATTTAGGTGTTGAAAGACACACCCTAGTCACCGGGAAGATAATCCAGATCTTCCATCATTATTCATTGATTCCTCAGTGCTCCCATATTCCAGGTATTATCTTTTAGTTACTTATTTGTATTCCGGCTAAGATCCTTTTGTCTTTTGATCTAGCCGAGTGTTATTATTTTATTTAACCGCAATTGCTTATTTGTATTCCGGCTAAGATCCTTTGTCTTTTGATCTAGTTGAGTATTGTCAGTTTATTCAGCCGCATTTGGCCATTTTGTAATCCACAGAGATATCATAATACAAAATTTGCAGTACTTTATCACGTTTATTTTATGTATGATCATTTATATGTTGTAAACCTTTGATCCTACACACACATTAGCAGTGTTTCCTAGACTAGCCAAGTCAGGAACATTAGAAAAGGGTTGTCCCTCATTCTATGGGAAGAAGGGTTTGAATGCCCAAAGGGATTGTTGTTGGGTAAAAGATAAAAGCCTATATATAAACCTTCCAGATGCTTCACCCAAGGATCACCCAAGAAAGCAATGAAACGCTTATTTGTAAGAAAAGGGGGACCCACAAGAATAATGATTTTGAATGCTTAAAAGGTTAGTTGGAGAATAATAAGTCTCATCACGAGCCGACCTATCGTGATCATGGATATCTAGTGGTATGACATTACTATCATCTAGTCACCAAGACAGGGTAATGTCTCTTAGTTGCATGGATGAGAGAAAGGGGGTATCATCGCGAACCAACCTTTTCATTTCCACTAGGTATTTGTGAGTGACACTGCCATTATCAGGACACCACACCAAGACAATGACCTTCAACTAGTCCCTAAATTATTAAATCAACAAATAATGAAAAAATGATGGGCTTGGAAAAATTGCATTGCAAACGAAGGTGCCAGACACCTTCTACAAAGGCACCCATGAATGAGAAACTACAACCCCTTGTATGTCATGAACCCCATGCCCATTGAGTCTTGAACCTTAACCACTTCATCCAGTTTACATGGCTTAGAGAGGGATCTCTTGGAAACACTCCTTGACCTAGGGAAAAATCTACCCAATAGGACACCTCATCAACCCTCCCATATCCAAGCTTGGAAAGTCGCATAATGTCTTTGAGAACTTAATTGTTTGACAGGGTAATATTTGATGCACATGATTAGGTAGATCATTTATTGATTTGATTTACTTATCATGATGCTATGACTTGAGATCCTTGGAGGGCATGCTTACTTGTCTTTGCAGGACCTAGTTGGTGGATAGTTTTGGAAGAACAAGCCTAGCTTGAGCTTCCTTGGGGATGCAAGCCCATAGGTTGGATGCCATGGGTCCACATGCCGAATCACAGAGACAAAGTTTTTGAGTCCTAGAATATTATGTGGAAGACCTAACCCAACCCTCACATGCCAAATGATTTTCCTAGGAGAGGCAAACCATCACCTTTTTAGGCTTGACATCATCCTTGGGGGCTAGGGTTTGGTGGTGAGACATGGACGAGTGGACGTCTTGGTGAAAGAAGGATTTGATCATGAAGAAGTCGGCATGGATTGATGACAAGTGGCCTTTGGAGGCCTAACCATGCCACTACAACTCCAACGACTTGATCAAAGAGGCAAAATGTCCCCTAAAAGGGAGACATCACCTTCATTTTAGGGTTTTCTTTGTGCAAAAGCGAAATTAAAGTGAATTTTTTATTATTATCTTTGTAAAGGGGCATGATCAGGGTTGTTGACCCATAGTCTTGTGTTTTACCCTAAGTTACGTGGACAAACTATCTTAGTGACGTTTTATATAAATAAGAGATCATAAGATCTCATTATAACATAACTCTCCCATTGTGAGAAATACATGGCTGAAATTTTTGCTACCTTCATAGTTCTTCTTGTCTCTTATGCTATGGAATGGTTTCTTTGATTATGTTGATGATGATGATTATGCACCATCTCTTAGAGGTCACTTCTAGTTTATCATGGTGGTTTACATTGGCGTGTTAAAGGATTTTTCTTGGATTGGTATGGTTCTTTAGTTTGTTATTATCATTGGTAATTCAAGTTAAGGTTGTTTTGGCTAAGGCTAGATAGGGAGTATAAGAACATAAACCCATATCCTAGTTTCCACCATAATTGTTAAGATTTAAAATTATTTGCAAAGGTTTTGGTTAAGGAAGTATAAGGATATACACCCCTTAATTTCAAACCCTAGCTAGGTTACTTGCCTTGGGGAATAAGAGAATTTATACCCCAAAGGATATAGTACCCCTAGATATTTCTCTAAGACCCCATTAACCCATAACTAAAGGCACTAATCATTTCATTGGAGATATAAATGATTGCATTGGTAAACGTGAAATTTCAAGATTTTGGTTTTCTCTCACTTGAGGTTTGTTCCCCTAGCCTTGAGATACCTTGCCTCATTGAGGCGTCCCCTTTCAAGCACAATTTCTTGCTGATGTATTAAAACTAACTTACATCCACTAGGGTTTCACTAACCCTAGATAAATAACCCTAACTAGCTCCTAAAGTAACCCTAGACTAGCTCTAAAAATATGCCCTAACTTCCTACTAACCTAGGGACATTTATAGAGGTAACTAGGATTCTGATTTGATTGGATGAGTTTTCTGTTACAGACCTTGGTCTTATACATCAATAAGGATGGTATATTTACTACAGAAACCCTAAACATAACTTCACTCATAACTTAGCTTTCTACCGTCAATATTTTCTAAGTTCTAAAAGTTTGCCACTTTATTCTACTTGTTTAAATACAATTTTTGGGCGGATTCTTTTTGGATTTTGGTGTCTAGATTCACTGTTTCCACAACAATTTCTGCTACATCCATAAGGCTGCAAAATATTTCTCCATACATATTTTATGACAACCATAACTCATTGCTAAAGTCTCATTCTATAGATCGTGAAATTCTCTAGTGTTTATCTACTTTGTTTCAAGCACATTTCATTGGAGTTTTGGCAACTTGTTAGAAAATATAATACATGTTTCTTCGTTGATATAGATTGTTATCTGTTGTGGCAAATTATGGATAAAAATCCTAACTTTCTGATCCAACCAACATATTATACTACATAGTGGTTTTCATTGTGTCTTGGGCAGGTACTAATTTCTTAGTAATTCATCCAAGGCTTTGGCAACCCCTTGAACCTTCCCAATAATATTTCCCAAGACCTTCATACAATTTATAATTGACAACTAGGGATATCCTCTTCATATTCATCCTTTTCCATCTCATTCCCCCTAGGGTCACCGAGATTCCCCCCTTGAGGTGACTACCTCACCTCTAAAGTGATGGGGACACCTGCCTAAGGTGACAGTGGGTAGGTTCCCTCCTATTTGTCACCAATTGGTGGTTGGGTCAATATTTTCCTAACCTACAACTTGTGCGATAATGTTTTTGTGTTTTTTCATGGGAGGATTTTGAATCCTGTTCGGAACCCTAACGAAGCTTTGGAAAGCTATCCCAAGGCCTTTTCCCTTACCTTTCTTGGATAACCCACCCAAGGGACATTCCCTTTCCACCTTCCTTGATGAGCTCATCTTGAAGTTCATCTGGCGACTCCACCCCCCCATAACCCTTCCTTTTCCAATCCTTTTCCTCCTAGGAGGTTCAAGGCTTCTAAGGTCTACCAAAGAAGGCCTCCTCTTAGGTTTCCTGTTTTCAAAACCCTTTTCCACGATACCCTTCCTCTTGCTCCAATGGCTCTCCCTTGGGAAAAGGATCTCTACAAACCCCTCAACATCTCCACTATCCAAGGATACCCTAATCCTAATACAATGCCAAAAGAGGTCAACAAGTGGTTGCCAAAGTTCCCAGGAAACAATGTAGTGACCGTTGAGGATCATATTTATGTCATGGGCCGAGACATGGAAAATGAAGGTATTGAGCATGAAGACATGGCCATGAATTTATTCTCTTCATCATTGATTGAAGAATCTCTTGATTGGTTTAGAGGCCTCCTTGACAATCATCTCATGTCCTGCGAATCTTTTTCCAACTTATTTAAGAGCAGAAGGTAAAAAAAAAAAAACGGTGGGACACTTGGAGCTTAGTTCAATCAGATAAAGAAAAATGAGAATGAAATAATGAAATAATTCAACACTAGATTTGACAGGTTGTATAATCAGATTCCAACAGAATTCTGTCCTACAACATCATCGATTCATCTCCTTTATATGAACACTTTTGAAGGGCAATTTTGCTTCATTCTAAAGGATAAGAAGCCCACATTGTTGGCACAAGCCAAAGAGTACAGTTCCAACATTGAAGAGAATATCCTCGATTCAAGGGTGGAACCTTTTTAGTACCCTCATGTCAAGGCAGAACAAAAAACTAAGGTTTCCAACAACAATGCCCCTGATCCGATTTCCCTCTTGACTCATAAAATAGATCAGATGAGTACTCAGTTCAACCAAGTGTAGAATCATATTATGGGTTGTTTGACTAATGTGGAGAGGAATAAATATGCTCCCATACCTTAGTTTACCAGACAACAAAGAGATTCCATAGGTTGGAAACGAAGGTCTCAACAAGAGGCAAAGGCCCCAAATAATTTGAAACTAGTTGGGATAGTTGACATAGAAGTTTTGTGCCTTCCATGTCAAGAACCTCACAGAGAAGATGAATGCCCCCAACAAGATGAAGACTCTCCCGATGATATGAAATTCATGGATATGATTTGTGTTTTCCAAGAGGAGCAAGTCACTCAGGATCAAATCCATTAAGTCAGAAGATGAGGAGAAAGAGAGGGAAGACTTTGGGCCTTGAATCAGTTGATAGATGATCAGAAGAAGGAGTTAAGGAGGAGAGAATATCTGACTTACATCAGAAGGAATAAAGTTTCAACCCCTCCATCTCAGCCTGTCACTCCTCTTTTATCAGCAGAGAAGGTGGCTCCACCACCTCCACCTCTGATACATGAGTTGCTTCCTAAGCCAACTCCTACAGACGATATTCAGTTAAATATAGATGTTGCAAGTATGTGTAGAAAATTGAATATGACAGTCCTAGTAACAAAGATGTGTAAGATTCCTTCTGTAAAAAGGGAAGTTTTGAAAGTTTTACAGGTGCCAACCAAGAAGGAAGATCCTCCTATCATCTTGAACACCATGTATCTCGATCATCCAAGGGACATGAATCCTCCCTTCTACCTATCATTAGGCATGAATGACCTTAGTTTGAATAACTGTATGCTTGAATTTGGTGCCTCAAAACATTTCATGTATGATGGAACAATTTGGTCTGAAGACAACCCGACCCTATGGAAATGTATGTGGCACTAATTCGAGAAGGGTCAAGGTCTTTGGGGTGTGTGAGGACGTTGAGGTTTTTCTGATTGATTTTCCACATATCAACCTCCTCATGGACATATTGGTGATTGATGTTTCAGATGCCCGAGGGATTCTCTTGTCGAGGACTTGGTCCCCTTCCCTTGGGGGTTTTCTTAGCATGAGACTTACACATTCCTACATTACCATGGGAGATGACACATATGAAATCTTACACAACCGGGAAATGAATAATACACATGTGATGAGTCCAAGTGGCCCTAATTATGCAAATGAATGCAATCATGATGTTCCCCAAAAAATTATTGAGTATGATCCATCCGAGCTACCCTTCATACAGGAAGACTCCATAGAGTTGTTTCTCTCATGGAAAGACAAATATAAAGAGAAAATTGTAAAATACTAGGGGAAGGAGCCAGGGTCTATCTAGATTTTGAAGAAAGAGGGTGAGAAAAATGAAGAAATCATCAAGGAAATGGTCCACACAGAGCCCCCTTCATATCCATGCGTTGAGAATACACCTTGCATCAATTTCAATGAAGGAAGTCTTGTGCTCATGTGGGACAAGATAAAGGGCAAGCCTAGGTATGATCAGAGAGATAACAACTCATGGCTTGACCCTTACATCATCAAGAAGAAGTACAACTCATGGCTTGACCCTTACATCATCAAGAAGAAGTCTGATAAAGAAAAACACTATCTGACAACATTATATGGGTGAAATATACCATTACCAGTAGATGGATCTCTTCTCCAACCTTATGTTCAGGTCACATGACTTCTTTAGGTCCCATGCCCCAGGTAAGTAGTTAGGTCATCTTGCTTTCCCCTGCATTTTCATCTTGATTTCTCATATTAGTTTAGATGTATTTCATTTTCATTTTACTCTACTTGCATATTGATTTCATACTTAGTTTAGAAAATTTTGAAAAAATGTCAAATTTTTTCTTTTCTAGATTAGCTTTCATTTTGGATTTTATATATGAATAAAAGGGTGATAGCACCACCCTAGATGATTTGATCCATTTGTCTGAGTTTTGGCAGGCACGGGTCTACTGGGAGATGTTGTGGTTCTCATACACTCTACGACAAGCACATGTCCCCAAGTAGGAGCTAGATGTTATCCCCATTTTGTGGATAACTAAGGAGATTATGTCTCGATGCCCTCAGGTTGTAGATTTATCCAAAAAGGATCCAGAGAAGGCTAAGAATAACTCAGAACTCACAAAGGCAACTCATAATGCTTAGAATAGCTTCAGTAGACAGAGAAAGGGAAAAAATTCAAAGTTCCCAAAACTCAGTGAAAATGGCATGATCGCGAAGAGCACGTCACAAGATTTCTAACGGTGCAAATGACGCGTCAAACAGAGTTACGGTTTGAAAGATATTCACGGTCAAAGTTGCGGTCAAACATGGCCAGTCAGCAGGGGACACATCATCGTCCGTACTGATGATGTTAGCAACTGACATGATAGGGTGACATCATCATACAATATGATGACATCAGCATGCCATGTGGTAGCACCATAGGCTGCCACGTGTCACCCACCATTTGAGTTTTTAGAGGTCCACGTGGACCAATAGAAAAGTGCCATGTGGCACCCCCAAGAGATGCCACATGGCACCTTCCTGGAAGTGCCACATGTCACATATGGTTGACTAGGCGTGATGTCACCATTCAGGTGGACCAATGAGAAGATGCCACATGGCCCAATTAGTGGGCAACACGTGGCATCCCCAAAACGTAAAAGGACGACCCGTATTCAAAAAAAAATAAAAAATTATATTGGCGGGACCCTATCAAATCTGGCGGAGGTTTGCCATATCTGGTGACAACCGCCACATCTAGAAGTCGCTAACCAAGTTTGGCAAGGGTTATAACTATAGCACTAAACTGGGAGCCCGCAAGGTTTGACCCTGGGACCTCTCCACGTCGAGCGCCCTAACTTTAGCGCCATAACCAATTTGCCTAAACTGTTCCATTGAAACATTTGTCTGCTAGTTTTACATTAAAGCCAAGTTTCCACTAGCCATCAGGGGGGGAGGCATGACCGTACATCCATAGGCACAGATTTCGAGAGGAAGACTATCATTATTGCAGGTTACAGCAGGCACAAAAACCGAGAGAAAGTTTCTCTTGGGCCTGGGAGTGCCATAGTCGGATCGGAGCATGGAGATAGTCATTGTTGGGTAATTTGACGCCACAAATACAGTGGTGATGTTTGTTTTCTGATCTGAGCATTATTTCGACAGCTTGATTTCAGAATGAGGTATATTCATGTATTTGCCAAATTCTTTTGATGAGTTAATGAAAGAGCCTACCCATTTGAGAGCAAGACCCAGAGATGTAGTCCACTAGGGACGAACTCCGTTATCAAGTTTTTGTGTTCAGATCTGATGCTTATGTCTCTTCATTTTTAATTTTTTCCTTCTTTAATGGTGCACTTTAATTTATGCTCATTTAATACAATTCTTTATAAGTCACGATGAAAAGATCCCAGCTCATGTTGGTATCAGAGCAGTCATATTTGACTTGAATTGTTGAGTGTGAATGCTTACTAGGGCCAAGCTTAAGTAGGGTGAAGGAAATCTTGAGATGTTCAATCCCTAAGTTGGCCGTGTATCCAGAAGGAAGAAAATGGCAGAAGAGGACAAGCGTGATAAACAAGAGAAAAACTTTCACATGGTCTTTTATCGCATGTCAGAAATGGTCAAGTGAATGTATGGAGATTACGAGAAGAGGATGAAGAAGAAAGGGAAGAAAAAGGAATCACATGTAGATGATGATGATTCGGTAAACCAAGGGGCTGGAGGAGATCCTCCTGAGCCTCCATCTTCACCTTCAAGTTCTAGTTCTTCTTCCTCTGAGCATTCTCATCATTCTCATCATTCTAGCCATAAAGCCCCTTTTAAGAAACCATTATTAAAGATTGATGTAAAATTTTCTTTACCTATGTTTAATGGAGATGCTAATCTTGAAAATCTAGATAATTGGATCCGACAGGTTGAAGTGTATTGTCGTGTCCAACATATTGACGAAGAGGAAGTTAAAGTGCAAGTGGCTTCTCTTCGGTTGGAAAGCACCGCTCTTGTATGGTGGGAGAGAAAACTTCAGGACATAAGTAAGTGTGGTAAGCTTTTTTCCTCATGGTCAGAATTTAAATCAGCGATAAGGAAGCAATTCAATCCATTAGGGTATTTACATAAATCAATGATGGAATGGAAAACCTTAAGGAAAAGTAAAGGACAAACTATACAAAGTTTCACAGAAGAATTTAGGAAGAAAGATCTTGCATTGAACATTCCTTTGGATTCTTATGAAACTTTAATGAAGCATATTGGCGCACTTCACAGTTATATTCAACATACTTTGCTCTTGTTTAACCCCACTATTCTTGACGAAGTTTGTGTGCAAGCCACTCACCTTGAGAACATGGGGAAACATGTTCAAGAAGATCCCACAAAGAAACCTTCCAATTTGCCACAAAAGACTTTCAAGAAGTTTAAAAGAAAGGACAAGAAGACTGCTACAGTGATGAGAGAAGGAGGAAAACCATCTTGCA
The DNA here is from genome assembly GCA_000966675.3 of Picea glauca. NCBI lineage: Eukaryota > Viridiplantae > Streptophyta > Pinopsida > Pinales > Pinaceae > Picea > Picea glauca. Next base: position 34,588 of record JZKD02S1651291.1, read on the forward strand.
CTCATTGCAAGAAGAGTGGTCACGATGAAGAACATTGTTGGAAACTACATCCAGAAAAGAAACCGAAATAGTTTGGTGGAAAGGGGAAGACAAAGACCGTTGCTACGGTACAACAAGATCTTGGTTCCGATTCAGGAGATGAAGGAAAGATCACAATGGTTGGAGTAGAAGGTAAATATTCTCTTCATGCTATTTCTATTTCCAATGATGAATATCATGTTGATAAACAAAAGAGGAATGAGTTATTTCACATAAGAGTTGTATCTAAACATACTAAGATAGATACATTATTTAATCTGAGTTCCCAAGTAAACTTAATATCTAAAGCACTTGTCAAGAAAATGGGTGTTTAAACGAAATCACATTTGAAACCTTATCCTCTTGGTTGGGTATGCGACAAAGCAAAACTTAATGTCACCAAACAATGTAGAATAAGATTTACTATTGCTTCAAAATTGATTAATGAAGTTGATTTGGTTGTTGTACCACTTGATATATGTGGCATAGTGTTGGGAAGTCCTTATCATTATGATAGAAAAGCAGTCTTATTTCGACATGAGAACAAATACCACCTTACTAAGGGGGTCATGGAATATATTGTTAGACCTCACAGCATGAGGGTAAATACAACACTTGTTAGTGCAGGGAAAATGAAAAGACTCATAAACACTAATAAGAGATATGTACTCATGGTCATCAAAGAGAAATATGTCGGGACATCTGACGCTTTCCAAGGGTGTGATCCATCTCATAAAAATGAATTAATTGATATTGTTTCTATGTATGATGATATTTTTTAGGAACCAGATGGATTACCTCCTAAGAGGGAAATCCAACATGAGATACATTTTCAGCAGGATTCTCCTCTGCCTAATGTGGGCATGTACATGATGTCAGTTGTGGAGATGACATAGATCAAGAAGCAGGTACAGGGCTTATTGGATCAAGGGGTCATCAAGCAAAATTCATCTCCTTGTGGTTCTTCAATCGTGATGGTGCCAAAGAAGGATGGAACATGGTGAATGTGTGTCGATTACCAGGCCTTAAATAAAATCACAGTGAAAAATCGATACCCTCTTCCTCACATAGATGATTTACTTGATCAATTGAAGAATGTTGTCTATTTCACTAAGTTGGATTTGTGCATTGGATATCATCAAATCAGAGTCGCAGAACATGATGCATGGAAAATTGCCTTTAAAACCAAACAAGGATTGTTTGAGTGGTTGGTTATGTTGTTTGGGCTTTGTAATGCTCCGACAACTTTCATGTGTGTGATGAATGATGTATTCAGGCCTTTCATAGATGACTTTGTGATTGTATATTTAGACTCCATTCTTATTTTTAGCGGGACATGGGATGAGCATGTGAGGCATGTAAAGCAAGTATTGGATACTTTGCAAAGGGAAAAGTTGTATGTAAAATTGTCTAAATGTGAATTTGGAAAGACTGCACTTGTATACTTAGGTCATATTATAGGAGGAGGACAATTGAAAATTGACCCTTCCAAAGTTGATGTAATTGTAAATTGGCATGAGCCAAAAAGTGTAACCAAAGTTCAAAGCTTCTTAGGTGCAGTCCAGTATTGGAGGATATTCATTCCCAACTTCTCCTTCATAGCAGCTCCTATGCACGCCTTAACCAGTGTGAAGAACACTTTTCAGTGGGAAGGAAAGAAACAAAAAGATTTCGACACTTTGAAGGGAAAGATCAATATCACACTAGTATTATCATTGCCGAATCTTCAACAACCTTTTGAGATCGAGACAGATGCTACCAGATACGCCATCGGTGCAGTACTAATGCAATATCATAAGCCTATCTGTTACCACTCTAAAACTTTTAAGTAGGTTTTTGTTAACTATGCTACATATGATAAAGAGTTGTATGCATTAGTCCAGAGTGTAAAGAAATGGAAGAACTACTTGTTAGGGAAGGAAACCATTATACATACAGACCACCAATCCTTACAGTATCTTCAAGCATAGATCAAATTGCAACAATATCGACACTATAGGTTGATGGGTTTTCTACAACAGTTTCACTTGGTAATCAAGTACAAAAGGGTACAAGTAACTAGGTAGCTAATATGTTTTCTAGACCTCTTATTGTTGCTTCTATTATTTTGAAGAATGCTTCTTTATCTCATGATATCTATATAGAACAATATGCCATCGATGAAGATTTTAAAGAAGTATATGCAAAGCTAACCCTTGGTGCACATGTGGAGAACTATTGTCTGCAGGGAAAGTTACTTTACCATCTTGGAAAGATATGCATTCCTACAAGTGAACGAGTCCATGTAATACGAGAAGCTCATACTTCTCTCGTGTCTGGGCATTTTGGGGTAGGAAAAAATATGGCACATTTACAGAGGTTTTGTTACTGGCCTCAAATGAAAGAAATTGTAACTAAATATGTAAATGGGTGTGTGATGTGTTCTACTTGTAAGCCCACTAATAGAAAACTAGAGCTATACTCACCACTTCTTGTTCCATCCCATCCATGGGAAAGTATATCCATGGATTTTGTAGGGGGTTTACCCATGACCAAAGGGGGTCATGATTATTTGTATGTTTTAGTGGATAGTCTCAACAAGATGTGTATCTTGATGCCTTGTAAAAAGCAGATCACTGCTGAGCAGACTGCTAATCTATTCTTTCAGCATGTTTGGGTTCACTTTGGATTACCCACATCTATCGTCTCAGATCAAGATACTCGATTCCTTAGGGACTTTTGGACTAGCTTGTGGAGGATGATGGACACCAAATTGAAGAGGAGCACTACTTTCCATCCACAGAACGACGAACAGACAGAGGTGGTAAACCGAACAGTGGTACTTTTTCTTCGAGGCTACTGCAGCAAGTGTCCCAAGGTATGGGACGAACATATACCCTATGTACAACATGCGTACAATCGAGATTTACATTCCTCCACTCAGAGTTCACCTTTTGAGACATGTTTTGGGTACCTACCAAAGGTTCCTTTGGACTTGATGTACATAAGAGATGCTGATGTAAATGAAGAACGAACTAAGGATAGAGCCCGCAAGTTCATCCAGAGGATTCAACAAATACACCAGGCAATCAGGGAACAATTGGAGAAAATTCAAGCATAGTATAAGGCTCGACATGACAAGCACATGGCTGATCATCAGTTCCAGGTTGGAGACGGGGTATCGATTCACATCAACAAGGAGATATTGAAGGGTGAAGGAAATAAAATCAAGCCCATTCGTTATGGACCCTTCACTATCTTGGAGAAAAGTGGTACCAATGATTTTTGTCTGGATCTTCCACCTTATATGTAGATTTACTCAGTTGTGAACGTTGAAAACTTGAAACTTTTTGAGCCTCCCATGATCATGGATCAAGATGAGGAAGTTTCAATACCATCAGTTGATGAGTTTTCACCTGAGTACTTGGATGAGCTATAGGAATATATCATCTTGGACAAGAGGACGAGGACTTCACGCATGGATGATGTTGATTATCTTCGAGTAGGATTAAAAGGCACCCATCCAAGCAAGGCAAAATGGATCGAGAAGGACAAAGTGAGGCGACTCTTCCCTCACTTACCAGTTGATTGATGAAAGCTTTTGATGGTCCAAAAATCTCTCAGTGGGAAGGTGTGATCCAAAAAGGATCCATAGAAGGCTAAGAATAACTCAGAACTCACATAGGCAACTCAAAATGCTCATAATGGCTTCAGTAGACAGAGAAAGGGAAAAAATTCAAAGTTCCCACAAATCAAAGGAAAAAACATGATTGCGAAGAGCGTGTCGCAATATTTCTAACGACGCAAATGACTCGTCAAACATAGTTATGGTTTAAAATATATTCATGGTCAAAGTTGCGGTCAAACAGGGCCAGTCAACATGGGACACATCATCGTCCATACTGCTGATGTGAGCAACTGACATGACAGGGTGACATCATCGTATGGGCTACTAATGTCAGCATGCCACGTGGAAGCACCACAAGTTGCCACGTGTCACCTTCCATTGGACTTTTCAGGGGTCCATGTGGACCAATAGAAAAGTGCCACGTGGCACCCCCAAGAGACGTCGCATGGCACCTTCCGGGAAGCATCACATGTCACGTATGGTTGAATGGGAGTGACATCAACATTCAATTGGACCAATCAGAATATGCCATGTGGCCCAATTAGCGGGCGACACGTGGCATCCCCGAAACGCCCAAGGACGACTCGTATCTGAAAATAAAAAAATATATATTGGTGGGACCCCGTCAAATCTGGTGAAGGTCCACCATATCTGGTGACAACCACCACATCTAGAAGCCTCTAACCAAGTCTAGCGGGGGTTATAAATATAACACTAAAATGGGAGCCTGTAGGGTTTGACCTCAGGACCTCCCCATGTCCAACGCCCTAACTTTAGCACCATAACCAATCCGTCTAAACCATTCCATTGGAACATCCATCTGCCATTTTTATATTAAAGCCAAGTTTCCGCTAGCCACCGTGGGGAGAGGCGTGACCGTACAACCGCAAGCACGGATTTTGAGACAAAGACTGCCATTATTGCAGGTTGCATCAGGAACATAAACCGAGACAGAGTTTCTCTTGGGCCTGGGAGTGCCAGAGTCGGATTGGAGCATGGAGACAGTCATTTTTGGGTAATTCGACACCATGAATTCAGTGGTGATGTCTGTTTTTTGATTTGAGCATTATTTCTGCAGTTTGATTTCAGAATGAGGTATATTCATGTATTTGCCAAATTATTTTGCTGAGTTTAATGAAAGAGCCTACCCATTTGAGAGCAGGACCCAGAGACATAGTCCACCAGGGAAAAACTCCATTATCAAGTTTTTGTGTTCATATATGATGCTTATGTCTCTTCATTTTTAAGTTTTTCCTTCTTTAATGGTGCACTTTAATTTATGCTCATTTAATACAACTCTTTATAAGTCATGATGAAAAGATCCTTGATCATATATATGGAGTGTAGAGAGACTACATGACCAACAATATCCATTTGCATGGACGAAGACCCTTCTCACCACCACAAATGTCATATATTTTTAGATGTCACCTTTATTTTAGGGTTTTCTTTGTGCAAAAGTGAAATTAAAGTGAATTTTTAATAATTATCTTTGTAAAGGGGAAAGATTAGGGTTGTTGACCACTAGTCTTGTGTTTTACCATAAGTTATGTGGACAAACTATCTTAGTGACATTTTGTATAAATAAGAGATCATACGATCTCATTATAACATAACTCTCCCATTGTGAGAAGTACATGGCTGAAATTTTCGCTACCTTTGGAGTTCTTCTTGTCTCTTGTGTTGTGGAATGGTTTCTTTGATTATGGTGACGATGATGATGATGTGCCATCTCTTGGAGGTCACTTCTAGCTTATTGTGGTGGTTTACATTGACATGTTAAAGTATTTTTCTTGGATTGGTATGGTTATTTACTTTGTTATTATCATTGGTAATTCAATTTAAGGTTGTTTTTGCTAAGGCTAGATAAGGAGTATAAGCACATACACCCCTATCCTAGTTTCCACCATATTTGTTAAGCTTTAAAATTATTTTCAAAGGTTTTGATTAAGGAAGTATAAGGATATACACTCCTTAATTTCAAACCCTAGCTAGGTTACTTGCCTTGGAAAATAAGAAGATTTATAAGGATCTAGTAGCCCTAGATATTTCTCTAAGACCCCATTAACCCATAACTAAAGGCACTAATCGTTTCATTGGAGATATAAATGATTGAATTGGTAAACATGAAATTTCAATATTTTGGTTTTCTCTCACTTGAGGTTTGTTCCCCTAGCCTCGATCTACCTTGCCTCATTGAGGCATCCCCTTTCAAGCACAATTTCTAGTTTTTGTAGTAAAACTAACTTACAACCACTAGGGCTATACTAACCCTAACTAGCTCCTAAACTAGCCCTAAAAATCTGCCCTAACCTCCTACTAACCTAGGCGCATTTATTGAGCTAACTAGGAGTTGATTTGATTGGATAAGTTTTCTGTTATAGAACTTGGTCTACTGCAGCCATAAGGATGGCACATTTACTGCAGGAACCCTAAACATAACTTTACTCATAACTTACCTTTCTACCATCAATAATTTCTAAAAGTTTGCCACTTTATTCTACTTGTTTAAATACAATTTTTGGGTGGATTCTTTTTGGATTTTGGTGGCTAGATTCACTGTTGTCACAACAAGTTCTGATACAACCATAAGGCTGCAAAATTATTTTGCATACATATTTTATGATAGCCATTACTCATTGCTAAAGTCTCATGCTATAGATCGTGGAATTCTCTAGTGTTTATCTACTTTGTTTCAAGCACATTGCATTGGACTTTTAGCAACTTGTTAACAACTCTAATACTTGTTTCTTCGCTGATATATATTGTTATATGTTTATGCAAATTAGGGATAGCAAGCCTAACTTGCTGATCCAAGTAACATATTATACTGCATAGTGGTTTTCATTGTGTCTCGGGTAGATACTAATTTATCGACAATTCATCCAAGGCTTTGGCAACCCATTGAACCTTCCCAAGACCTTCATACCATTTAGAATTGACCTCTAGGACATCCTATTCATCTTCATCCTTTTCCATCTCACTCCCCCTAGGGTCACCAGGATTCCCCCCTTGAGGTGACTACCTCACCTCTAAAGTGACGAGGACACCTTCCTAAGGTGACAACGGGTAGGTTCCCTCCTAGTTGTTGCCAATTGGTGGTTGGGTTGGGCTTTTCCCAACCTACAACTTATGAAATAGAGGGATCCATAATGCGTTTTTTGTAAGAAGGGCCATTTCTCCTTTCCTTTTCGTCCTCCTCTTTTCTCTAATTTTATTTCTCTCTTATTTTCTTTTTCTCTTCTTTCTAAGACCGTGCATGCACTAGTATTGTATTATACACCAATATTATGCAAGTACGAGTTCCAAAATGTGCAACGCCAATATTTAACGCACACATTGCACACTGTTATTCACTATGCACAACTTTTATATTGCACCTCAATATACAATCTGCACAACTTTAATACCACGCACCATTCTTCAACACACACAACTTTTATACTACGCACAATATTCAACACACACAACTTTAATACTATGCACCAATATTTAGCATGCACAACTTTTATAGAATGCACCCATATTCAGTGCACATGACTTTTATACCGCACACCAATATCAAGTACGTGCACCAATAACTAGTGCGCACAACTTTTCATACCGTGCAACACCAATATCCGATGCGCACAACTTTTATGTTGTGCACCAATATCCAGTGCACATAACTTTTAATGCCACGCACCATATACAATACATGCAACTTTTGCATTGCGCACCCATATCCAGTGCGCACAATGTTTTGTGTTGCACACCAATATTCAGTTCACACAACTTTTTGTGTTGTGCACCAATATTATGCATGCACCATAATTCCAATATGCACAACCCGAATATTCAATGTGCACGAACTGCACACCAACATTATGCGTGCACCAACAATTCTACTCTGCACATCACAAATATTCAACGCGTACGAACAATGCACCATTACTACGCGTGCACCAACAATTATACTCCATGCAACATGAATATTTAGCGTGCACGCAATGCGTACCAACAATTCTACTCCGCACAGAGAAAATATTCAACGCGCATGCACTGTGCACCAACACTACGTGTGCGCCACAACCTCTGCTCCACTCAACGGAAAATTTTAGTGTGCACACCTGTACGCCATTATTTTCTGCGCATTACTAGCTTTGCACCGCGCAGTGCCAAAATTTAGTGCACACACCTGCGCACCATTATTTTTTATGCATCACCACTACTTAGCACACATAAATCCTTTCTTCACTTAGTTGACTTTTCCATAATTCCATCTCATGACCATCGCGACCATCATGGAAATGCCCGAATCACTTGTCTAAGACAAATTTAGTTGCTTGGAAGTCAAAATGACCCCTCCATCACAACAATTCTGAGTGCAATTTTGACTTGAATTTGCTTAGAAATTTGATAATTTCACTCAGATTTCACCATTTTCCCCAAATTTGGGACAACTCAAATGCTAAGATGACGAATTTACCAACTTCATGCTGATCTTTGGCCCATGCAAGTCTGGTGTTGAACCAAAAGCTTTGATACCATTTTGTAACATCCCCCAGCTTAATCGTGGAACATTACTTGCGGAAAATACACATAAATTTGAATTTTTTCAGTTAACTAAATTCCTATACCTTATCAGCTACGAATCATACATAGGTTTAACCATTGCGGATAACATTATTTAAATGCAGCCACATCATGTCGACCAACATAAATTTCACAGACTCACTGAAAAAAATCATGTGCACGACAACCTTTGTACTACGCACAACAATTATTCACAGCACGTGCACAACAGGCTTTGTACTGTGCGCGACAACTATTCATAGCACACACAACAAATCCAACTGCAACGTACCCAACCTCCAAGCTATGTCCTGCCACTACAAACATGACTATGTCTACTGAGTACAAATTTAATAACGCCCCATACACATATAAAATGAACCAAGGGGCAACAAGCCCATAAAATTACAGTAAAACTATACATTGATTTACCCATGCATCTAACAACACATATAAAAACATGAATGCATCAATTAATCACACAATAGACACACATCATTCAAATATTCATATACAAAGTGGAATAATCATAGTAAAACAATATAGCACTTATTTGTTTATACAATATAACCAACTGGTTGCATACAAAGGATGAACCTCCCAACCATAGGCATTGTTGTTTGTTTTCTCTCAATAGCAGGCCACCCCTGAGTTGAGGCTATGAGTACACAAGGAGATCCGTTCCTCTGGATATCTACTCTCCACACATAGTATCCCCAAACCCAAGCTCTACTCCTACAACAATTCTAATCCACTAGCTCTCTCTTCCCCACAACCTGCACAACCCAAGGAATGTACCCCATTCACTACTCACCGTACCTCAGGATGTACCATTCATTTATAAATGCTTCCAATGCACTTGGTTGGCTAGGAATCTCTCAGCTGGGGACTCTAGGAGCTCTTAGCGTCTTCAGGAGTGCTCACAATAACCTTCACAAGGCTCTTGAGTCATTCCCTCAACATGAAATCACACTACATGCTTACAACCCATTTTTACAGGAACAAAATCCTCTCTCTTAACATAATACACAACCAAACCATGGTTGCCTTCAAGCATACCATGGTCAGTGATCTTCCCAACACTTTGCTTCCCTCAAGCTACCCAAAATCTTCATGTAAAAATAGTCTACCTTCTGCATATGAATTTTATTCTCTTTCTCTTGCTTGCTTGACTCACACTCTTCCAAAGAATGATAATACTTCAAGTGCATGCTCCCAATAACTATTGGATGTGACTCCTCACACCAACCCTATTACATGATTTTAGTGTTTGGCTTTGGGAACACTCAACAACAAATAGAAGGTTATACATAATGATAATAATTCAAGAAAGTGGGTTGGATTAATACCCATGAATAAAACCCCTCTTGGACCCCTCTCTCTTGTGGAATCATAACCTCCCATTGTTTTCATACCTCTTGTATCACAACCAACAATTACTACTTTTATTAATCATTTCAATGTTCATAATATACAATTTGGCCCTCGGCCATATTAATCAGTACAAGTTGTTTTCCCCAAACATACCAGTTCACCAGCCTAAATGACATTTATACAATTACATTATAATTTGTGGGAATTAAAACTGGGGACATTACATAACTTGAATACAAGGGTCGATTGTGGCCAAGATACAATGGTTAGTGTGTTTATGGATACCCACCTCAAAACAAGAAATTGGTTGTAGCCAAAATATGAAGAAGAGTGGGTTTATAGATACCAAAATTGAATACATTGAGAGAGCCCAAACAATAAGAGTGGATTTATAAATACCCCGTGACATCCCCATTTTTGGATTTCCCTACTTTGTAGTTGGAGGTGACCTTTGAGGTTTATGCCATCTGACCAGAGGGTTAAATGGAGTTTAACAATGGGCTAGGAGGGTTTGCGAGAATTATATGAGGCCCAACCTAGCCCATTTATCATATTTCATCATCAAGATCATTTCTGCATAGTTCATTCTTAGTTCTGTGGCATTCTGATGATTCTCGTAATTTGGGTTATTATTAAGCATAATTCAATTAAATACACTAATGGTGTTATTCATATCATATTATCTTAGGTAATACCTTGGTGTAATAACTCGTTCGAATTGGGGAAAAAATATCTAAAGGTTGGGATGATGAGAAAGGGGCTTCTAGCATTTGAAAATGTCTTAAAGCCAATTAATCACTTTCCAGCGTTAAAAAGGGAATTAATTAATTGATTATTTAATATCATAGGAGCAAGAAATTAATCTTATTAAAAAATGTGACAATGAGTAATTGGAAAAAAGGTGCCTAAGTGACTATTGAATTAATAAAGTCACTTTAACTTATTAAAAGCGTAAAAATGTCACAAAAGGGTCAACGAGAGAATAAAAGGAAAATGAGGGGCACCCTCTCTCATTATGCATATGTTGTTTTCTAAAAATGAATTGAGAGAGATCTTATGGCTTTGGCTCTTGGGACGAAAACCCTAAAGAGTTTGGAGATTGGTTTCGGTGGTGAAACTATCCACCCTAGTTGGTCGAAGGGAGAAGCTCACTCATATCTTTTCATTGCACTTCATTTGCAGCTAAGTTTATCTTTAGTGGGTGAATATTATTGCATGTGGTTGAGATTTTTGTCTTTGGCAGTTGATTTTCTCTTATGTAGAGGTTGAATTGCCTTGAAGAGAAGGATTTATATAGTGGCAACGTTTTTTATACTATGGGAAACATTTTCTCAGTTTGGGGGACCGATTTCTTTGTAAATATCTTACATTTCTAGAGGAGGGATTGATTCTTTCATTATTGGGTCGATTTATTTAGAGGAAAGCTAAGTTAGTTTTTTGTGGGGACTGATTTCATTTGTTGGAGTAGATATCTTAAGGGTTGGGGGAGTTCCTTCATATCTGGGCCAAATTAAGCTTGTTGGGGCCAATATTCCACATGTTGGGTATGGTATCCTTACTACTAGGTCGTATCATTATAGTGGTATGCTGAATTTCTTGGTGGTTGTGCCCATTTCATGTGAGGGTCGACTTATGATTTTTTCTGCCGAGTTTAGGTGCATGGGGAGGTTGTGGACTTCATCTACAACCATGTTCCAACTAGACATACCATCACTGCAAGTATTTCTTACCTACAGGGTTTTCATAACATTCACAAGGCTATTGTTTATATATTTCACCTTCAACATATTTATCTCATCAATTACCAAACAACAAATAGAGGAATACATCAAGTTCCACATTTATTAATTCTATACTATTTGATGAGATTTTCCTTGTATTGCAGCCAATCTAATTATTAATGCAATAAACATGTTTGGATTTATTTATTGTTATATTTTGTAAACCATCAACAAAGGTTTTGTTTTGTACATGAATTGTTGTAAGACCATTTGTATGCAAACTATTTGACCATACACTTACACCACTAAACTAGAAGAAAAATACAAAAAAATTGTGACGAATATTACAATAGTATTAGAGCCTCAGTCTTGCCAGCCTGACGGGATTTGTGGTTTCATGAGGCAAGGAGTAATGGAATGAATCACTTACATAAGTAGAAGAGAATGTGAGGAATATTTGTAATACTCTTGCACACGTGCGTCGATAGTTGATACAAGCTATGGCAAGCCATCAAAACAATGCAAGGAATTGTGGAGCTAGTGGTTCAAAGAGGAAACAAACATGACATAAAGGATATCATGAGGAGTTTACAGATTGTTTGAGGGAATACATGGCGCTTAGTGAGGCATTTCACGCATCCATGTGATTCAAGGAATTTTGCACCATCAAACATCTTGAGTGGTATGAACCCCAAGTATCAATGGACAAGAAGGTAAAGGTGCCAAGAGAAAGGGTACTAGCTTTTGAAGATTCTGATGCTTATAAAATTGAGGATAACGACACAACAACATCTAGTATGCCTTTAGCATTGTCCTATGAGGCCCATAACACTAATGCACATGATGGACATGTTGATGGCACACATGGTGAATTGTCCCAATCAACCGATGTTGAGGATTCAACAACATATCTTAGTAGTGATTCTCTTGATGATGAGGGTGTGTGAGCACCTAAGTATGATGAGAATTCAATGCCTTATTCTAGCTATGATACTTATGACGATGCAGGCATGATTGTACCTAAATATGATGAAGACTGGGTATTTGAAAAATTGTCGTGGGATATGGATCCTTCTCCTCATGAGTCATGTGTGGAGGATGACAAAGGAGAGTTTGATTTTGGTCGTGATGGTGTACATGAATCCCATCATTTGACAGGTCAATGTACGGTAAGTAAAGATTGCATGACATCATATAGTGAGTCAATTTTTGTTGATGGGGACAATATTCTTATAGATGAAAACAAATCAGATAATATATTGTGTGATAGCCCTTAGCATTGCGTGATTTGTAGGATCAATTATTGGTCACAAAGAATCAAATTGTACAAGTGTTGACAAGGGTAGATGGTGCTCATAAGTTTATTAAATGTCTTATGTGGAAAACTCAGATGGAAGAGAGACAAAAAGGAGTTGCAAGTGGAGTCATTAGTGCGGAATTGCGCATAATCAAAGAAGAACTAGAGCATATGAAATCAAATTACTTGCAATTGTTCATGGATAGGCACCTTACTCTCAAGTTTGCTGAAGAAAAGGAAAGGGAGGTTGAGGAGCTTTGTTACCAATTGAGTTTGGCACACTCCTCATAACTTACAAAAAATACTCCATCATCTTTGGAAGTCATGACACATGAGGGCATGAGTGGCCCCCATAATTTGAGGGAGGATCTTCTTGAGACGATCCCGCACGGGGAGCAATCAAATTTGCAGGTTCTTGAGGAGAGGTATGATGCAGAGGGTTTTGAATATGCTCTTGTTTTGAATTGTGGGGATCATGATTCGTTTATTTTGGAGAGCCTACTAAAGGATCAAGGCTTAGATATGGAGGAGATAGTTGAGCACATTCCTTGTGGACTTGCCCGCAAGGGAGTATATGCATCCATGGATTGGGTGGACAGATATATGAAAGACATGGGCACACTCTGGGATGCAGGTTCATGAATGATCAGTAGAGTGATGGATACAGTAGTGCCTACATGATACATGATGGTACATGATGATTCAATGATTGACAATAATGTGCAGGGTTATTCATTGGCACTTGGTAGTGTGCAGTGGAGTTTTGGGGTGTTTCCATCAGGGAGACCTCCTAACGGAGTCCTCGAGCATACCATTGAGTTGAGGTTACCCAATATTGGTGAGTGGATGGGTGAGACTCAAGGAGAAGCACATCCCTTGATGATCAGTCTACATCTGGGATATCATCAGATGAGGGCCAAGGAGCAGGATAGTTGTAGGTCTGCTTCCATATTTCATTATGATTTCTTGGTGATGCCCTTGAGGTTGACAAATGCACTAGTCACTCTCTAGTCTTGTAGGTAGTAGCAGAGGTATATATTCTTATTATTTGATTCCCTCATTATATACATCAGGTCATAGGAGGTTCACCTGAGTTAGTTGGACGAGAGAGGTGGAATTGTGTCCATGACAAAGGTCTTTCATTTGTACCATATGATTAATGTGCAGAGTGCATAGGAGGAGATCCAAAATCTATCAGATCGGTTCATAGATATTTCAATAGGAATTGGCAGTTGTGGAATTCCAATTTGGTGGTGGGATCCTGGCATTCATCAGAGTGATATAAAATTTCAGATGATGAGGATGATCATCAAGGTCATGTTAGTGATTGGTCTGTGTCATTGTGGGGATGTTGTGAGAGGAGTTGTTTATATTTTTTCTATATGGTGAGGTATATTTTCCCTCACGATACCCAAGATCGAGTCTGTTAGTGTTAAAAGTCGCTTCTGTATTGCTTGCAGGAGCAGAGCCCAACACCCATCAGTTTTATGTCACGATAGATTTTAATGGGTGATCAAATGGGTAGAGACTTGGGGAGATATCACTCTAACCCAGGGATTGGGCCTGGTATGTAAATAACAAAGGAGGTCTTGATCTAACTTTAGTCCGTGGGTTGATTGTAAAATGGGCAGGTGGAAGACTTGGTGAGAGGAGTGAGCAAACTACCTCAGGAAACAAGCCTTTCAGCAGTTTGTAGAGGAAAAACTCTAAATGCAAGATCCTCTTGGTTCAGATTTTCAGGTAACTGAAGGGGTGACTTGACTGGATCCTCCAATTCCAAGTCATTCAACGTTGAGAAAATCACAAGACCGATTAGAGACAATGCAGATGTTACAGTGATCCAACCTACATCATCCTATAACAACTACAACTTGACTGGATCCTCCAATTCCAAGCTGCTCTAATACAGTATAAACAAAGACGTGAAAGAAACTGACATTCATAAGGCAAGAAGTCTCAAGAGTCCATGCATAACCAGAATAACAATGCTTCATTAAAGTTTTACAATTGGGAACCTTGCTCAACCATCGATAGATTACAAAATACAAAGACTGAGTTTTTATATTCTCAGAAAAATTCACCTAACAATGGCGTGCTCAGCTATCCAAGACTTAGTGTCCCTTCAGCCAAATTCAGACGGATATTCTTTATCATATGCCACCTTAACTGCACATGGATCCTGCAAGGGGAGTAGCTAAGCCATTAAGTTCTGAGTTAGTGTGTGCAGACCTCTCTGGCTAGTCGAGGACTTGGCATGGCTTCTTTGGAAAAAATTGGTACACGGGACCCTCTCGAGCAGACAGCTTTCCAGACCCTCCATACCTTACACTTAATGAACGAGGAGAGGTTTCAACCACCCCCTCTCACCTTCATTTACTCCAGACAAGAAACAGGATTGAGATTGGATCCGATGGCACTTGGAGATCGCGATGGGCCTCTCTGTGACTGAAAACCGATGCCTTTGGCCCCTCTTGCATAGCTCTTTTATTTTCCGGTGACCACGGGCTGTGACCTTGTGTTTACTCTCAAAGGCGCTTTCGACGTTCATGAATAGGAAGGAGTTAATCCTTTCTTATCACAATCGCGATGAGAGAAACATCGAGATGGCTTAATTGAGCGCCACACATCCTCTTAGATCTGACGGTCCTGAACTCACCCGGTGATGTTGTGGGCCCGGTTCCTGGATGCTCTTGGCACTTCGCGCCTTGGGGATATGAAGGAGCTGCTCCTTGTGCTTCGAAATTGCAATGGGCGAAAAGGTGAGGAGCCTAATTGCGCACCAGGTGTCCCCTCTGGATGGATGGCTGAGATTGCTGCATAATACTGTGGGCCCGAATTTGGGCGCTTTCGATACTTTTCGGGTTTCGGGGTTTCGAGATGTAGAACGACATGGAACTCTCACCCTTCGAACTCCTGAATGTTGAAACACTGATGTGACTAGATCTCGCGCCACACGTCCTTTGGGATGGACGACTGCTATCCTTTCCTGCACATAATATGGGCGCTATCCATTGTGCTAATCTCGGCGCAACTCCTCTAATCGTGATTTCCCACCATCCGTCGATCTGCTCTTATGGGTGAATCTGGACCGTCAACAATATAATTTCGCCCGCTTACTCGCTTGGAAGCTTGAAACGACATTTTTCTGTGTTGCGCTTGGGCACTTCTCATGCAACTTGCAGACTTGAATACTCTTGTGCCTAGGACAAGAAATGTTACTAACATTAGGCTCCATGGGGGATAGAGTCATCCCTGTGATGCTCTAAGGACTCATTTTGCAGTTCTAGTGCCTTGTTGTTGGGATATGGGGTCATTTATTTAAAACTTTAAAGACGGAAAGAAAAACAATATTTACAACCGTGAAAGAGCCATGAGTGTCTCAAGAGAAAAATATTTTTAGGAAATGCCCATTCACAGGGCCATTGAAAACTTCTTGATCCTTCAAATCCCATTCCCTGTAGGTGTTATTTGAGAATACTTCAGATACTTTGAAAGGCCTGATCCACAGGGCTTCAAATTTTCTGTTCTTGCCTTTATCTTGTTTAGGAGCATCCCATTTCAGTACTAGGTCTCCTATCCGAAACTCTTCCTTCTTGGCCTTCTTATCAAAAACCTGCTTGATCCTTTGTTGATGGTCCTGAATTCTGCCCAGTACCTACTCCCTGGCCTGATGGAATTCCACTAGCTGATGAATTCTTCTGATCATGTCATCAGGCTCCTCTTGATGATCCTGGAGGAATTTTGCTACAGGAATGGCTAAATAAAAAGGAAAAACAACCTCTATTCCATAGACTAATTGGAAATGAGAGATGCTTATATATCTCTTCATGGTCACTCGATCGACCTATAGAGAAAATTTCAATCTTGAGTGCCAGGCCTTCTTGTTGTCTTCCAACAATCTTTTGATGATCCTTACCAGGATTTTGTTGGACGACTTTGCTAAACCATTGCCCTGGGGATAGTACAGGGTGAAGTGAATCAGTTTGATCCAAAATTGCTCACAGAACTTGGCTAATGTCTTAGCCCTGAAAGAGGCTGCGTTATCAGTGACAATCTTACTTGGGCAGCCGAATCTTGTGATGAGGTCTTCCAGGAATCCAATGATTACCTTGTGGGAAGCACTCCTGGTGGGGATAGCTTCTATCCACTTGGTAAAGAAATCTGTGGCAGTCAGGATCCATCTGTGCTTCCCACTAGATGCGGGGTGAATTTCTCTAATGAAATCTAGGCCCCATTGCTGGAAAGGTCCTAAAACAACCACATGATTTAACAACAAAGACTTGAGCTGTTGTTTTCCTGCAAATTTTTGACATTTGATGCAGGCTCTGACCCTTCTGCAGATGTCAGTAAATATGGTGGGCCAGTACTATCCAGCCCTGAGGATTTTGTAGGCCGTGGTTTTCCTGAAATGATTCCCTCCACATAGGTTGTCGTGAAATTCAACCATGATCATGTCAGCCTCTTGCGGATCTACACATTTCAAAAGAAACCCCAAGGGGCTTTCCAATATAAAACTTGATCGATAAGGCAATATCTGACTGCTTTGAGCTTCAGAGCTTTTGCCTTGTTTCTTTGCAGGCCATCTGGAGGCTGCAACTCTTGCAGAAAATATATGACATCCTTATACCAGGGACATCGAGCCAATGGGGGCTCCCTTTGAGGGTCTATTTTAGACAGCCGACCCTGCTGAATTCCTGAGCATTCGTTGATGAAACTTACCCCCAAGGCTTGGCAATTGGCTTCAACCAATAGCTTGGCTAAACCTTGACCTTTGATCAATTTGGTAGGCTTTATTTCAAGGTCAAATTCCAGAATCTTGGCTATCCACTTACTCCTTCTCCTGTCTATGTCAGGTTGAATAAGAATGTCTTTAACATTAGCTGAGGGGACATAAGCGATGATTTTTTACTGCAGGACGTAGATTCTAAATGCCTTGAGAGCCTTTACCAGGGCATAGGCCGTCTTCTCCATAGTGTCATACCTGACTTCGACATCCCTTAATGCTCGGCTGAAATAGGCAATAGGTTGCTCTAGCACAACCTCGTTTGTCTGTAGTAAAACAACAACCACCGTGTCAAGTGAGGCAAAGGAGAAAATAAGGAAATCCTTTGAATAATCAGGACTGATAAGCACGGGGGCTTCAGACAGGGCCTTCTTAATTTTCTCAAAGGAATTTCTCGATCCAGAAGCCCACCTCACTTCATTTCCTTTCCTTAACATGGTTGTTATAAGTTTTACCTCCTCAACAAAGTTAGGCACAAACCTCCTCAGTAAATTAATCTTACCAAGGAAAGATTGGACCTCCTTCTTGGACCTCGGGATTGATAAGGCTTGTATTGCCTCAACTATGCTAGGATCTATCCTGACTCCTTCCGCTGATACTATGTGGCCTAGTAACTTTCCCTCCTGCATGGTGAACAAGGATTTCTTGGGGTTTAATGAAATGCCAAAACTCTTGCATTTTAGGAAAACCTTCCTGAGATGACAACAATGTTCTTTATCAGATTTTGAAAATACTGTGATGTCGTCCAGATAGACGACCACAAATTTATCCTTTTCCCCAATGAAAGCTATGTCCATGGCACGTTGAAACATTTCCCCTACATTCATTAATCCAAACGGCATCTTGGCATACATGAATGTGCCCCATGGAGTGGTAAAGGCCATCTTTTCCTTGTCCTTAGGCAGAACAGAGACTTGATTGTAGCTAGAGAAACCATCGATCATGGACATCCTAGATGCTCCTGTTACCCTCTGCAGTATATGTTCCATCTTTGGTAAGGGGTAGTTATCCTTCTGCGAGCTCCTGTTCAGGTTTCTGAAGTCTACACAGAGTCTGATTTCTCCATTCTTTTTCCTTACTGATACCAAGTTGGCCACCCAATCTAAATATCTTAGTGGTATGATGATCTGGGCTTGTAGCAACTTCTTCATTTCCCTCTCCATAATAGGCAACAACAAAGGATTGATCTGTCTTAGCTTCTTCCTAAATGGATTTGCCTCCCTTTTCAACGAGATTTTATGCTCAGTGACGGAAGTGTCATATGTTTTGAGATCTCCATAGGTCCAGGCGAAAACATCAGCAAATTCCCTCAAAATTCCAGCATATTTAGACCTCTGCTCCTTTGTCAGACTTCTTGACAATTTGAAAAACTTGGGCTCACTCTCAGCGCCAATGTTGCACTAAATAGTATCATCGTCATCCTCCGAGATCCCCTTTTAATGACACATCATTTCTATCAAAAATCATTTCCAAAGGAACCAGTCCCCTTGGAATGTGGTTGCTGGGGAGCTGCACAATGTTGTGCTCTGCTATTTTACTCATAAACTTACCCCCATCAAGCTCTTCTTCAGAGACAAAGTCTTGGTCGATATACATCTCTGAAAATTCTTCGACAGTCTCCAAGAATTTCTTGATCTCGAGATCATCCTCGAATACCTTCCAATGTTTGACGTTGTCAGGTATGAAGGGCCTGTATTTTACTTCCACATCATATATGAATTTGGGTGGCAAGGGTACTTTGAAATTGCTTGCTGATGTAGCCAAGGAATCTGCCACTGTGTACTTCTCTCTTGGGACAAAAGAAATGTTGAATGCTAAGAAGAAACTGTCAATTAAGTCCCATACCTCATTTCTGTAGCTCCTGAGTCGAGGATGTTTAGCCTGATAAGCGTTTCTGATCTGTTGGACCACCAACTCTGCATCTCCGAACACTGCTACCTCTTGAATTCCCATTTCCTTTGCAGCTCTTAATTCTAGAACAAGAGCTTCATACTCTACCACATTGTTGGTGGCTTAAAATTCTAGTTTGTATGACAGACATATGGTTTCCACAAAAAACACCCCCGCTCCAGCGCCTTCCCTGGAAGAGGCTCCATCAAATAACATTTTCCAGACAGGGGTGATGGAGGGAGGAAATTTATGGGAAGTGGTGGGAGGCTTTCTGAGCTTTAGAGGAGGCTTGGGAGCATTGGTGAGTTGTAGTAGACTGGAACCCAAATCAGTGTCCAACGCAAAAATAGGATGGTTGGTAGGATTGGCTTCATCACTGATTATATAGGCCAACTGGGCTTCCCTGTACAACCTTCTATGTTCTCCCCCAAACAATGGGATAGTAGCATATGTGAGGTCCATCTGCAAAGTTCCCCCCAGTCTTTTTATCCAAGATCTTGATAACAACATACCGAACTTGGGGGGACATCAACCACTACAATATCCATGACCACACTTTTCATGGGCAACTGAAACAAGGTCACAACCAGGTCTTTGATAAATCCTAGACATTGAACTTTTCTGGAGTCAGAGGAATAAAGGTCATGATAGGCTCGGGTGACTTCCAACCCTAACTCTTCCATGACAGTTTTGGGCATGAGGTTGTGAGAAGCCCCTGAATCCATCAAGCAGTTGTGCAGTACTTTGTCATGTATGTTCAAGGAAGTGTAGAAGGGAGGGGATGAGTCATTCATGTCTTCTACCATAGGACCTAGAATAACTGTAGGCTTTTCATCCTGCAAATTGATGGAGTCTGTGGGAAGGTATGAGACCTCAGACTGTAAAATCTTAGAGAAGAATTTATTGAACCCTTCATGTTTAATCAATTCGTTTAGGGGCACAGGGATTATGATCTTTTGAATTTCATGCTCGAAATTAAAAGAAGGTGTAAGCTTCAAGATTTCTCTTATTTTGGGAACATGAATCTGGACTATGGGAGAGAGGGGTCGGGTCTTCTTACCTATGTGACTGTCTGCTACTTCATTAGTAGGTTTCTCTGTTCTAGTGAACTGCTCAGGAGCATCATGTGCTACTGTCTTTTTCTTAGACCTTAGATCATACCTGCCTTGGCTGCCACTAGCCTTGTCTCCCTTGCTCAGTTCATTTAGCTGACTGTCCATGAGAGACTCCTCATATGCTGATTGAGTGAGATGAGGAAAAGGAGGAGTGTCTCTGAAGTAATGGATTTCCGGATCAAGCTCATCTGTTTCCCCTTCTCCCCCCTTGTCCACAAAATTGTTTTGAAAAGGGGCCTGTATCTTCTGGTCTTCTCTGTCTCTTCCCCTCTCTCTTTGCATGGTCGGGGAAGTAAAATTGTTTGGCCTTCTGAAACCTCCTTTTTTTTCGGCATTTTGAAGGCCCTTGTATGCTTGCCTCCCCTCCACCTTCATTCTCTCCATCTCTGCAGATAGAGACTTCACCATCTTGGTCAGTTCATCCACTTGAGGGTGGGGCATCGATGGGCTAGAAGTTGAGGCTTCAGATCTTCCCTTTCTCCTGTCTGCATTGGCCTTGTTACTCAGTCTATCCATTTCTAATACATTGGATTCCACTTCTATGGCCGCATCTTGCATTTGGGCTAAGGAGGTGGCTCTTATTTCTCTCAATAAAAGACAGAAATCAGGGCCAAACGCACTAGCATAAGAAATATTGGCCGAGGCTTCTGAGGGTTTTATTTTGGCAGAAATTTTATTATACATCTTATTGAATCTTTTGGAGAAGTCAGAGACAGACTCTCCTTCTATATTCTTCAAAGACCCAAAATCTGTCATGTAATACATGAAACCCTTCCTGTCTCCCCACTTCCTCAGGAAAGCACTATCGAGAGCTTCGATCCCAGCAATAGATCCCGGGGCCAATCCTCTAAACCATTTTCTCACCTCACCATCCAGGCTCTAGACGAAGACTCTCATCCAGACATCTTCATTTTCAATGTTCAGGTTGTCTGCATAACTGTAGAAAGAAACCACGTGTTCTTCTATAGTTATGTCCCCTTCCCCTGTGAACTTGGGCATATACTTCAAGTAATCTCCAGCAGGGAGAGAATTCATTGGATGGGGTAGGATTAAGGGAGCATATCTAGCAGCAACTAAGGCATACATCCTATTTAGAGGGGGATTAGCACCAGCCATAGGAATATTAGGTGGAGGAGAACTTGGAGGAGAAGGAGTTCACGAAGGGGCTACTGGGAATGAGTCTCGAAGTGGAATGGGAAACAGAAGAGGATTTAAGGAGAAGGCCAACGGGCTCAAGTCAACAGATGCTCCTTTTTGTGCAGGAGTGGTAACAGTAACAAGAGGAGGAGTGGTAAAGATAGGAGTGGGGAAATATTCTGCGGTCCTGGGTCTATGCCAAAGTACAACTTCATAGGAGAGGGGAGTGACAAGGATTTCTCCCTCCGATCCCAGACCAGGAGGGGAAAACTCAACAGGAACACTCCCGAAATTCAGGACACGGGAAACCTCAAAAAAAGGTCTGTTAAGAAACTAAGGAGGAGAAAATGGAGTTCCTACAGAAGGAGATGGCGGATTACCTGGTTCAGCGGTGGAAGCTTCTTCTTCAGAGGCCTTTCCTTTCCTGAGAACCACCTCTGGATCAGTTTCAGGTGTAGTTAGAGGCAACTGTGGATGAGACTGCGTGTGTCTGCCTCTGAAAGCCACAATTAATACAACAGTTTTTCCACAGTGGAGTCGTCACAATGGAGTCGCCAGGTGCACAATAACAATCTTCAAAGGCTCTGATACCTGATGCACCTTCAGAATCAGAGGATCAATATCGTTCAATCCCGGGGAAAATTTTCAACTTCGTCCCCGACAGCGGTGCCAAAAATGTTAGCGTCAGAAGTCACTCTTGGATTGCTTGCAGGAGCAGAGCCCAACGCCCATCAGTTTTATGTCACGATATATTTTAATGGGTGATCGAATGGGTAGAGACTTGGGGAGATATCACTCTAACTCAGGGACTGGGTCTGGTATGTAAAGAACAAAGGAGGTCTTGATCTAACTTCAGTCAGTGGGTTGATTGTAAAATGGGCAGGTGGAAGACTTGGTGAGAGGAGTGAGAAAACTACCTCAGGCAACAGGCCTTTCAACAGTTTGCAGTGTAAAAACTCTAAATGCAAGATCCTCTTGGTTCAGAGTTTCGGGTGACTGAAGGGGTGACTTGACTAGATCCTCCAATTCCAAGTCATTCAGTGTTGAGAAAATCAAAAGACTGATTAGAGACAATGCAACTATTATAGTGATCCAACCTACATCATCCTATAACATCTACAACTCGACTGGATCCTCCAATTCCGAGCTTCTCTAATACAGTATAAACAAAGACGTGAAAGAAATTGACATTCATAAGGCAAGAAGTCTCAAGAGTCCATGCATAACTAGAATAACAGTGCTTCATTAAAGTTTTACAACCGAGAGTCTTGCTCAACCATCGATAGATTACAAAATACAAAGACTGAGTTTTTATATACTCAGAAAAATTCACCTAATAGCGGCGTGCTCAACTATCCAAGACTTGGTGTCCCTTCAGCCAAATTCGGATGGATATTCTTTATCAGATGCCACCTTAACTGGGCATGGCTCATGCAAGGGGAGTAGCTAAGCCATTAAGTGTCGAGTTAGCGTGTGCAGACCTCTCTGGCTAGTCGAGGACTTGGCATGGCTTCTTTGGAAAAAATTGGTACACAAGACCCTCTCGAGCAGACAACTTGCCAGACCCTCCATACCTTACACTTAATGAATGAGGAGAGGTTTCAACCACCCCCTCTCACCTTCATTTACTCCAGGAAAGAAACATGATTGAGATCGGATCCGATGGCACCTGGAGATCACGATGGGCCTCTCTGTGACTGAAACCCGACGCCTTTGGCCCCTTTTGCACAACTCTTTTATTTTCCAGTGACCATGGGTTGTGACCCTGCGTTTACTCTCAAAGGCTCTTTTGGCGTTCGTGAATAGGAAGGAGTTAATCCTTGCTTATCATAATCGTGATGAGCGAAACGCCGAGATGGCTTAATTGGGCGCCACACGTCCTCTTAGATCTGATGGTCCTGAACTCACCCGGTGATGTTGTGGGCCCGGGTCCTGGACGCTCTTGACACTTCACGCCTCAGGGATATGAAGGAGCTGCTCCTTGCGCTTTGAAATCGCGATGGGTGAAAAGGCGAGGAGCCTAATTGTGCACCAAGTGTCCCCTCTGGATGGATGGCTGAGATTGCTCTGTAATACTACGGGCCCGACTTTGGGTGCTTTCGGTGATTTTCAGGGTTCAGGGTTTCGAGATGTAGAATGACATGGAACTCTCACCCTTCGAACTCCTGAATGCTGAAACGTCGACGTGACTAGATCTCGCGCCACGCGTCCTTTGGGATGGACGGATGCTATCCTTTCTTGCACATAATATGGGTGCTATCCATTGCGCTAATCTCGGCGCAACTCCTCTAACCGTGATTTCTCGCCATCCGTCGATTTGCTCTTATGGATGAATCTGGACCGTCGACAATATAATTTCACCCGCTTACTTGCTTGGAAGCTTGAAACAAGATTTTTCCGTGTTGCACTCGGGTGCTTCTCATGCAACTTGCAGACTTGAATACTCTTGTGCCTAGGACAAGAAATGTTACTAACAGAGTCTATCTGTGGGTTGGTAGACTTTGGATTCATTAGGATTCCTGGGTGAGACATGATCCATGATAGTGAGTTTAGTCCTTTAAGGGTTTTTAACTTGGGGGTCTAGGAGAGGAGAGCACAATCTGAGCATGGTGATGAGATGGTTAACCAAAGGGGTGCAATACCAACATGATGGTTCCTCGTGGAGGTTATCTTGGGACCTTGGGACTGCAGAGTTTGACAACTAGCATCCAATATAGATAAGATGGTCAATTTTCTCTTTCCAAAGTTTACTCTTGAGATGCTTAGGATTGGATTCATGGAGGAGTGGTCTTCTGAGGAGCTGACCAAGTTTGTGCAACTTATGATTTCCTGGATTATCATAGGAAGTAAGGGGTATTTTTGTGTTAGTAATGTGCATAACAATGCTATGAGCAGAGAATGGGAGAGCATGTTGATAGATTACATCACAGGTATACCTAGGGCACAATGGGAAGATGATGGGTCTGCAACATTTTTACAGTTAGCGGTGTTCACACACTTCTCGACGATCTCTTCAAAGCATGGAGAAACATAGGTGACAAATCAATCTAGTGGAGAGATGTGTAGAGTCCATGAGCTGCCCAAAGTTATTGCCAGTGATCGGGACAAAATTCCTTCTCCGATATTCCTGATCAAGTATGGAAGTGGATTTACATGCCATGAATTCACCTAGAGGCATATGCAGACTATTATTCATGGCAGTAGTTCAATCTCTTACATGTATTCAGCTTGGATTTCCAGAAGAGGAGGATACTTACAGGGCACAACGGTAGGACAATTATGATCAAAGTGGCGCAACATCAACATGGTGGGTCATTTATGAGATCAATTTGGTACCATGAGATATCAATATTAGTTATTTTAGCAACTGACAAAAAGACATGAGCCATTCATTTTTTTCATGATATTGGATCCCTAGTAGAGCAGTGCCTTGAGGGGTTGATTGAGTTGTTGCAGTATCGAGTTGCTCTACTTATCAATAGTATTCGAGAGTTTTCTTATGTCAGTACTCTGTCGGACCATGTGTCGAGTGGAATATGCTTCACATATCCCAGGGTGGTTTGGGACCCTGGTATCATTTTCGGTTTCAGTCTAGTTCAGTCGATGGGGCGTCTGATTGTGATGGTATTTCTTGAGGACAAGAAATCTTTGGGAAGGGAGGATTGTGATGTCTCCATTTTTGGATTTCCCTATTTTACAGTTGGAGGTAACCTTCGGGGTTTATGCCAGCCTGAACAAAGGGTTAAATGGAGGTTCATAATGGGATTGGAGTGTTTGAGGGAATTATTTGAGGCCCATCCTAGCCCATTTACCATATTTCATCATCGGGATCATTTCTGCACAGTTTGTTCTTGGTTCAATGACATTTTGACGATTCCCATAATTTGGGTTATTATTGAGCAAAATTTAATTAAATACACTAATGGTGTTATTTCATCATCGAGATCATTTCCGCATAGCTCGTTCTTGGTTCCATGGCATTTTGACAATTCCCATAATTTGGGTTATTATTGAGCATAATGTAACTAAATACACTAATGGTGTTACTCATATCATATTATATGATGGAATACCTTGGTGTAATAACTCGTTGGAATCGAGACAAAAATATCTAAAGGTTGGGATGATGAGAAAGGGGCTTCCGACATCCAAAAATGTATTAAAGCCAATTAATCACTTTATGACATTAAAAAGGGAATTAATTAATTGATTATTTAATGTCATCAGAGTGAGAAATTAATCTTTTAAAAAAAGGTGACATTGAGTAATTGGAAAAAAGGTGCCTAAGTGACTATTGAATCAATAAAGTCACTTTAACATATCAAAAGAGTAAAAAGGTCGCAAAAGGGTCAATGAGAGAATACAAGGAGAATGAGGGGCTCCCTCTCTCATTATGCATATGTTATTTTCTAAAAAGGAATTGAGAGAGCTCTTGTGGATTTTGCTCTTGGGATGAAAACCTTAAAAGGTTTGGAGATTGGTTTCAGTGGTGAAACTATCCAGTCTAACTAGTCGAAGGGAGAACATCACTAAGATATTTTCATTGTGCTTTATTTGCAATTGGGTTTATCTTTGGTGGTTGAATATTATTGTGTGAAGCTGCGTTTTTTTTTTTTTTTTTT
>JZKD02S1651291.1:60710-74479 GCA_000966675.3 Picea glauca
TAATCTTTGGTGGATGAGTTTCTCTTGTTCAGAGGTCGACTTGGATTGAGGAGGAGTTATCTAGTGGCCACGTTTTTGATACTATGGGAAATTTTTTCTCAATTTGGGGGACTGATTTCTTTGTAAGTATCTTGCATTTCTAGAGGAGGGGCCAATTCTTTCATTATTGGGCCGATTTCTTTAGAGGAAATCCGATTTAGTTTGTTGTGGGGAACGCTTCCATTTGTTGGAGTAGATATCTTAAGTATTGGGTGATTTCCTTCATATATGGGTTGAATTAAGCTTGTTGGGGCCAATTTCCCACCTGTTGGGTCTGATATCCTTGCTGTTGGTTCATATCATTATAGTGGGAGGGAAAATTTCTTGGTGGTTGTGCCCATTTCCTGTGAGATCCGACTTTTGATTTTCTGGGTCGAGTTTAGGTGCGTGGGGAGGCCGTGGACTTCATCTACAACCCTATTCCATCTAAACATACCATCGTTGCAAGTATTGATTACCTACAGGCATGTCATAACATTCAAAAGGATGTTGTTTATATATTTCACCTTCAACATATTTATCTCAGCAATTACCAAACAACAAATAGAGGAAGACATCAGGTTCCACATTTATTAATTTTGTATTGTTTTATGAGATTTTCCTTGTATTGCATCCAACCTAAATATTAACGCAATAAACATGTTTGGATTTATTTCTTGGTATCTTTTGCAATCCATCAACAGAGGTTTTGTTATGCACATGAGTTGTTGTTAGAACATTTGCATGCAAACTGTTTGACCATACACTTACACCGCTAAACTAGAAGAAAAATCCAAAAACATTGTGAGGGATATTACATACCCAACTTGAAAATAAATGACAATGGGTTTATGGATACCTAGCGTGGATATATCTCACTCAAATCATGAAATTTTTTAGGGGATAAATTTTTCCATTGGGCTAATTTTCATGTTTTTCTCCAAAAATAGATTTGTCAATCCCCATTTTTTCCTAAAACAATTCACCCATAAAATTATTTTACTTTATAAATGCCAAAGTTTTCTAGTGGAATGTACCCATCCCCCAAGCGAGTCCCGTCAGTGCCAAAAATGACTTATCCTACTAACATAGAAAATTTAAAAACACCCCATACTTATAAAATAAACCAAGGAGCAACATGCGCATAATCTAACATGCACATAACCACATATTTTAAAAGGTGAATGCAAATACTCAAGCAAAAAAAAAACACACATCATTTATACAGAACATTTA
Source organism: Picea glauca (assembly GCA_000966675.3). Classification (NCBI taxonomy): domain Eukaryota; kingdom Viridiplantae; phylum Streptophyta; class Pinopsida; order Pinales; family Pinaceae; genus Picea; species Picea glauca. Next base: position 61,965 of record JZKD02S1651291.1, read on the forward strand.
CACAATGTGATAATTATATTAAAAACAACAAAGACTTATTTTTTTTATAAAATATAACCAACTAATTGCGTATGAAGGATGAACCTCCCAACCATAGGCATTATCGTTCATTTTCTCTCAACAACATGCCACCCCCGAGATAAGGCTATGAGTCCACAAGGAGATCTGGTCCTTCTGGCTATACACTCTCCACAATCAACAACCCCAAACCGAGGTTTTATTCCAACAACATCTTCTCGGGCCCTGAAAATTCCTTCATTGTAGCTTGTCCCAAGTAAGTGATTTATTGTGCAACACTAGCCACACACAAATTTTGGCTTTTGATGGACACTTAATCTTCTAGAGCTTCTTCTCCCACCATGGTGGAGGATCAACTATGTTTTCCTAGGAGAGTGTAGTGTAACCTAGCCTTGGTACATATCCTCTAGTGGGGTTCAAGGACCATAGAAGCCGATCTTCTTAGTCCGTGAATGGAATAAAGGAGTTTTGTAGGGATATCACACAGTTGTTCCACATGGGATCACAGTCACCTATGAGTCCTAGTTCTTTCCAAGACATCCACCTTACTTGATGAGAGACATATTCCTTCCTCATGACTTGACTTAGGTAGTAGAAACCTCCCCTATTGAGGACATGGACCAGATTGTTAGAAAAAACAGGGTCAATGAGCAATAAAATAAAATAAAATGTGGAAATAAAATACAGAAGATACACAATTCAATAGAGACACATAGATACGTATTTCACCCAATGTGGTCTACGTCCACCGGAGAAATTTCTAGGTCCTTCCTTTTTATTATCCAACAAATGAAGGGATACAACCGACAACACACCCGTTGTAACTTCCTCTTCTTTATCTCAAAGTCTCTTCTCTCAGAACACAATATTCACTCTCATACACAGTCGCAATACAATGCTTGAAGACCAACTAAAACTGAGCATGAACTCAGTTTCTCCCTCGTTACTACCTTTGTTAACATGTCTGCAGGATTCTGGCTAGTATGTATCTTCTCCAAATTTAATTGTCCATGTTCCAAAATGGACCATGGTCCATATGAAATGGTACCTAAGTTGTATATGCTTAGTCTTAGAATGGAAGGTTGATTTCTTTGCAAGATTAATGGCACTCTCGTTGTCACAGTACAACCTGCTATTCTCCTTCTTCTTTCCCAATTCCTCCATAAACATTTGTAACCAAATCATATTTTTACTAGCCTCTGTAGCAAAAACATACTCTACTTCCGTTGTAGAAAGTGCAATAACCTTTTGTAGTTTTTAAATCCAACTTACAGTTGTTCCACTTACAGTAAAAACATACCCTATGGTGCTCCTCCTACTATCTTTATCACATGCCATATCTGAATCATCATATCCCTATAGAACAATGTTTAAACCTCCAAAACATAATGCATGAGTAGTAGTACCTCTCAAATACCTAAGAATCCACTTTATTCTATGACAATGTTCTTTTCCTAGATTGTTCATATACCTTCTCACAACTCCCATTGCATGTGTAATATCTGGTCTTGCGCACACCATATCATACATTACGCTGCCAACTGATGATGAATAAGGGAGCCTGGACATGTATTCTATCTTCTCTAGTGTATTGGAACACATTTCCTTGGTTAATTTGAAATGTTTGGCCAAAGGTGTACACACTAGTTTTGAATTCTGCATTCTAAACATCTTCAACACCTTCTCTATGTACTCACCCTGAGACAATGTCAAATTGCGATTTTCCCTATCTCTTGTTATTCTCATACCAAGGATTTTCTTTGTAGAACCCAAATCCTTCTTCACAAATGAATTGGCTAATTTCTTCTTAAGAACATTTATATCTTGCATGTTAGACCATGCAACAACAATTCCATCTACATACAATAGCAAGATAATATAGCTTCCATTTTCTAGCTTCTTAAAATAAACATAATGATCAGAATGACATCTACTATAACCTTGTTCTATCATAAACCTATCAAACTTCAAATACCACTTCCTTATAGCTTTATTTAGGCCATACAAGATCTTCTTCAACCTACATACCAAACTCTCCTTTCATTTGACCTCATACCCCTATGGCTGTCGTATATAAATCTCTTCCTCCAAATCCCCATGGAGAAAAGTTGTTTTTACATCTAACTGTTCAAGATGCAAATCTTCTACTGCCACAAGACTTAAAATAGTCCTAATTGAAGTCATTTTAACAACAAGATAAAATATTTCATCAAAATTTATACCTTTTTTTGTGCAAACCCCTTTACAACAAGTCTAGCCTTGTACCACTTTTTGCCTCCATCTTCTTCCTTCAACCTATAAACCCATTTATTCTAAAAAAAAAAAAATTCTTGTAGGAAAATGAACCAAGTCCCAAGTCTGGTTATTTACTAAGGAATCCATTTCCTCTTTCGTACCTTGCTCCCACTTCTTTTTAGTGTATACTTGCATTGCCTCTTCATAACTTTCTGGTTCACTAGAATCAATCAACAATAAATAATGCAAAGAAGGAGAGTATCATTTAGGGGGTCTAATTAGCCTGATAGATCTTCTAACAACACTTGTAGGAGTTTGAGGTACATGCTGCTCCCATTGTTGTACATTTTGATTTTCTGATACCTTTGGAGTTTCGTTTTTAGTGATTTCATCAAGCACGCGTATTCTGTTTTTTCTTTTTCATGTTTCTTTCCCTGCAAATGTTCTTTGTACATGGACTTCTCATTGAATATGACTTATCTACTCCTAATTATTTTGTGTTTTTCATAATCCCATAAGCGATAACCAAAATCATTAACACCGTATCCAATAAAGGTATAGTTCTTGGATTTTGCTTGAAGCTTTGTTCTATTTTCTTTATCAGTATGGACAAATGATTCACAATTGAAAGTCTTCGAAAATGAATAGTTTACCTTTTTACCTGTCCATGCCTCCTTTGGAATGCCACCATCCAAAGATCTTGAAGGTCCTACGTTTATTAAGTAAACAACAATATCTACAACATCTGCCCAAAACTATAAGGAAACCCAACATGCAATCTCATACTCCTTGGACATTCCATGATTATCTTGTTCATCCTTTCTGACACACCATTTTCTTGTGGTGTTCCTGGAACTGTTTTCTCTCTACGAATCCCATGGTATGAACAATAATCATAAAACTCCTTGTTGCAATATTCACCTCCATTATCTTATCTGAGACACTTCTACCTCTTTCCTGTCTCATTCTCAACCAAAGCTTTCCATTTCTTAAAAATATCAAAAACATCAGATTTTTGTCGAATGCAATAAACCCAAGTTTTTCTAGTTGCATCATCAATAAAAGTAACATAATAACAAGAGCCACCAAGAGATGATACATGAGTTGGTCCCCATACATATCTATGCATAAGATCCAACTTTTCACTCTTCTTTTCTTTTTTGACTATTAGAAATCCAACTCTCTTCTATTTTCCATAAACATAGTGCTCACATAAATCCAAATCAACTTGTTTAATATCTGGTAACAAATTCCTTTTATGAAGTATCTGCATCCCCTTCTAACTCATGTGTCCAAGCCTATGATGCCACAATGTTGTATCCAATCCTGTAGAAGCTAAAGAGATAGAATATTCAACATTAATAGTACATAAATACAATGTATCTACCTTCTCCCCTTTTTTCCATTACCAATGATCCTTTAGTGACCTTCCATGCCTTAACTATAAATATAGATATACAACCTTCACTTGCAAACTTCCCTATTGAAATTATATTTATTCTCATATCTGGTATATGTATCACCTCTTTGAGTAACCATTGGTTTCCATTCTTTTGCTTTATTTTTACCTTACCCATTCCAACAATTTGACATGGTTCATCATCACCCAAATACACCTGTCCAAAATCACCTTGAATATAATCCTAGAAATATTTCCTATGGGGTATAACATGAAATGAAGCCCCTGAATCTACGACCCAAGATTCAGTAATTTTATCTAAAGAAAGAATTAAAGTATCTTATAACACATCACCTATTACATTTGCTTCATTATTTTTCTCCTATTATCCATCTCTTTGTTCCTTTGGAGTTATGTAGTCTTTCTTTAGATGTCCTTTATTCCCACAATTCCAACACTCTATATTTCCTAGTATGGATTTGGATCTGCCCTTCCTATAATTCCCACGATTCCCTGAGCCCTTTCCTCTATCCTTTTGTCTTCCACTATTCTCCATGGTCAACACATTACCTGATGTTTCACCGGTGATTTTTTGTCTCATTTCCTCGCAAAGGATAACACCAACACCATCATCAAATTTTAGAGTGTTTGAACCAGAGACACAATTACTTACAACCTTGACCAAGCCATTCCATATTTCTGGTAATGAGAACAAGATTAGAAGAGCCCTAACCTCATCATCAAAGTCCAATTTTACAGAATTTAGTTGATTAGTAAATATATTAAATTCATTTAAATCATCGACAACAGACCCACCTTCTAACATATTCATATTAAATAATCGCTTCATTAGAAATACCTTATTTGAGGCCAAGTATTTTTCATATAATTTGGCCAATGCCTCCATCAACTCCTTCGTTGTATTTTCTTTTGAAATATTGAAAGCCACCAACGCTGCCAGGAACAACCGTATCATTCCCAATGCCTTTCTGTCAAGAACCTTCCTTTCTTCATCTGTCATACTCGTCGACTTCTTTGATATTTCGTTCAATGGTAGGAATATATCCTTCTGATATAAATAATGTTCCATTTGTATCTTCTATAGCTGGTAGTTTTGGTCGTTAAATTTCTTGACCTTAAACTTTCCATCTTCTACCATTGCTCCCACTTGAACCAAGAACCCTCTTTTCCTGTGAGTTACCTTTGGCTCTGATACTAGTAGTTAGAAAAAACAGGATCCCTAAGAAATAAAATAAAATAAAATGAGGAAATAAAACACATAAGATACACAATACAATAGAGATACATATATATGTAGTTCACCCAGTGTGAGCTACGTCCACTAGATAAATTTATAGGTCCTTCCTTTTTATTATCTAGAAAATGAAGGGATACAACCTACAACACACTCAATGCAACTTCCTCTTCTTTATCTCATAGTATCTTCTCTCATAATACAATATTCACTCTCATACACAACCACAATACAGTTCCCTCATACAAAACAATTGTCTTTTTGGGAGAAAACCCTAACATAACTTCTATTGTCATATCTGTGACCTTATAATGAACGGTCTAGTACCCCCTTCATTCAAGGTCCAACCCCTGAACCCCTGACATAAGGGGGCTAGGCATACTTGCATATAAATAAGGAAGATAATTAGGATCCATAACCAACACAGATTATCTGGGAGTACATGGTTTTCATTAATTCCTATCCAAGGACCCTTTCCTATAAGTACATGGGCCCCATTTCCAATTTTCCAAATCAACCACTTCCCTATTAGAGGGAAGGAATTTAAAATATCTTTCCATATGATGGAACCATTTTGAACCTTATTAATGTCATTCCTTATCCAATACATCACTGAGTCCTATGGGGAGTATTTTTCCTATGACTAGACCCCATAGACTTGTTCCTTGTATCATTCCCCACATGTTTTGTTCTGCCAAGGATTTTGAGAAGTGATTTTTTATTTTAAATCCTAACCACCAATGGCTTTTGGGGTGGCAAGTTTCATCCAAGAGGATAAGATAAATATATTTTTTTTTTGCACTCCCTGACTAAAGAAAATGGAATGGGAGTTGTCTTATTTTACCCAGAATACCTTTAGGAATCCAATCCAAGGAGGTCTAGTAAATCAGAATGGATTCTAGAACATGTAACACACTCAACTCCCTAACCCTTATTTTGGTGGGATGTCAAATTTTCCTCTTAAAAACCAAAACTCCTTTTTTGGATGTTAACCCATACTTGGAATCTTCTCCTCAAGAGATTTTCAACAGTCATAACCATGCTCAAAATTGAGCTCTTCGTAGAAAGTTATGACTCCATTAAGGAATTTGGGGCTTTCAGTTATGATGAAATCACTTAGACCACATGGCATACACATGTACCTGAGGTAATCCCCATGGGCACAGGTCATTGGGTCATCGAACCTGCAAGACTCTCGAAACTTCCCCATCAGAAAATCCTTCCACTTGCACAAGCTCTTTCTACAGGGAGCCTCCTCCGCAATCCTATCAGGTTTGCACCATCCCACAACACTACAGTCAATCCCATTCCATTGGGTCCAAACCTTGGAAATATTTTCCCACATGAAATCTCTCGATCAGAATCTTCCAAACAATCACACATACCAAATCAACTGAGGTCGATGGCTCTCTGCCTCTTTGGGTTCATAATTTTTCGGTCAATAATACCCTCTCTCTCACTTCGAAAACTTTGTGGATGGAACCTATCCCCTTTCTATATGTCTTCTATCAAATGAAATACTTCGACATGAATACCCTCACTGACATGTCGCTTGAACCCATATACCCACGTGGCACGTTGTCTCAATGAGATGAAATGGAGTCGACGATGCTCTAGGTCCCTTTCTAAGGAGACATACAAATCCAATAGATTGAACGGTTGTAAAATAGTACCAACCAATGGTCCCAATTAATGCAGATCCTTAAACCAGCACGATCCTTATCGACCATTGGGATCATTGAATTCGATGGTCCAAATTCCCTCATTTCTAATTAAACGACTCCTTTCCGTTCGGGCTTGAACTCATAGCCTAATAAATTTGGCAACACACATAAGATTTTCGTAAGACACAACCCATGGTAACATGCCATCCACGATATCATACGATCCAAAATGACCGATATCAACGACCCAGAACCTTCTTTAGGTGTAAAGCTGCACAATGCTTATTCTTGTCGAAGGGTCATACAATCTTTCTGAATTCCAACTTCCAATTATGGGAATACACGTGATACTCACTTAAGGGATATCCAACTCTCCTTCTTCGGAATCACCACTCCTCGCAAGTTGTCTGAATGATCATTTTCGAGAAGATTCTCCCACTTGTTGATCTCTGATGAATGATCAAGATCACTGCAAATCAACGGCCTATGGCCTCTCAGGTTTGCGCTTGCGGATTAACCTTATGAAATTTCTGAATCCTTTCAACAATTAAGTTTCTGATGGATGGTTGATATCACCTCTCAACCCACCGATGGATGGTTGAGATCGCCTCTTGACACTTATTAATTTTCTGACCTCTCGGGTCACTCATTCACATTCCACACTCAGGTAAGGACTTTAATAACCCCAGGACACCAATCCTTTCATCTCTCAACACTATTGAGGGTTAGGAATCCAAGTTCCTCTGCATAATCATTCAAACAAGGATGACCCGACATGTAGGGTCATTTCATAATTACATAAATTATACAGTAATGAAATTCATGCATATTCCAGACATGGGTTTTCCACCATGGGCAACTGTGACCCATATGTTCATGAAATATCCTAAACATGAGTTACTAGATATTCAAGGGGAATTAAGCATGAATTTCCCATATGTATTTATATCTCATAAAGACATACATCAATAAGGAAGATTTACTTATATGATTAACAAACCATGCATATCCCATATTCAATTCTTGTACTTTATTTTCCATACTGAAAAAAACACATAAATAGAATAAATAGAATAAGCATCAAACCCATTAAACAATCCAATACACTTATCTATTCATAAATAATTGGTTGGGAAACTGAATGAGAGTGAACGTTTCTCCACCGAACTATAGGCTCTTCTATACTTAAACTTTTTACAACAGTTCACCCCTATGCCAAGCCATGATACCACCATGGGAACACACAAGTTGCTCAAAAATTTTGGGGTTTTAACATGAAGGATACTCCTTCACTAACATGCATCAACATAAATTCCCTCTACCCATTGAGTCTGGGGCCACCACTAACTTTTATATGCCTTCCTAGTTAGATATAACTACACAAGGGATCCCCTTCACTACCTTTGAAGTCCTTCAACTTCCTCCTTTCTTAGTGTCAGTTATTATCCCAAAAAGCATCAATTCATGAACCTCTCTACTCAAGTATGAGTTTGGGTATTCTCTACTCTAGTTTGACTGCAAACTCCCTAGGTAAGCTTCCTATTTCCCTCACAAAATATTTTCTCTTCTCCTATGCCCTTGTGCACGCTCCCCATGCACTTATTTCTTTTTCATGTATCTACCTGGGACATTCTCCCCCTCCTTGTGTTCCTTCACTTTCTTTTGACAAAATATTTCGGGAGTCAGACTCCCAAATTGAAGAGGAACTTGTTGTTGTACTCCTAGCCGACAACTTCAACCGATATATCCATTTTCCTTGTACCTTCATGAAGGCAGACTTAACTACTCAATTGTTTTCCTTGTACCTTCATAAAGGAACTAATTTTTTCTTAGGTGAAGGTTAATTCTTTGGGTAAACAAGGTAATTCCCAATTCCCCCTCAAAAATTCACACTCGTGGTATGATGGTTAGTATCTACATTCCACACCTCAATAAGTTGCTTAGCCTTCTTTTATTAAATAAAAACACATTTGATTTATATATACAATATTGAATATCTAGGCCATGGCTCATGGAAATATTAGATCATAATTCTTATTACAAACCAGGGGAAAGCAGGGTGTTACAAAACAACCTTGACAAGTACCAATGTCCCTGCTCCAGAGAGCCATTTATTGCACCAAGAATTGAGTTTGTTTTCCAGTTTTACAAGAAGCCATAACTAATATTTTTATTTTATTTTATAATCATTGGATTTTAGAATGAATCAAAAGTATTTTAGTTCCAATTCTATCTCCCTAACCCAAAAAGAGAGTATTTGTGAGATGTGTGTTTTTTCCTACTCATAGAGTCCCCAAGTGATTATGGAATATTTTGTCTTGTTTATCAGAATACTTATCACTACAAGGAAAAGACCCTCTAACAGATTTTTTTGTGGAAGCCCCTATAAAAATATCCCAAAAATCCGTTTATAGAGGATGATACTAGCGAAGGCGAGTGAGCAAAGGTTTTAGCAGATGTTTTACGCTGGTGATTTTATAAGTACATAATGCATCGGTGTGTTTTATAGAACAGGCACATCGGTGCCCGCAAAACTAGCACACTGTATCATGGTTATTTAAAATAAAGAAAAATATTATCCAGTGCGCTATGAAAATAATGATGCACTGGGAAATAATGACACATTGTAATAACATTCTTTAAAAAATCTCGGGTGCACAACTTAACACTGGAATCACCAGTGCGCTATTAGTAGGGCACACCATTACATGGTTAAATAAAAAACATTTACGCACCAATGTAGGATTGTGTCAAAAAATATATTCCGATGCACTTCATTGTATCATGTGCGATGGTGCGCACCAGTACTCCAATATGGAGCACCACGTTAGGAATAATTTCCAAATTTACGCGATGCGCTATGTAAAACTGGCAACACCGGGGGATCTATTATTATACTGTACCATGTCATGCTTAAAAAAAAAAATTGCACCATTGTATTTTTTCAAAAAATGTACAACGGTGCACTATGTAGTAGTAAACACACCAGTGCACACGCGTGCCCGAAAACATTTGCACCGTGCTAGGGTTTTTAAAAATATATATATAACCGATGCGCTCAGTAAACATGTACACCCCAGTGTGGTTGGTCATCGGGCGCAACAGAACATGGTTTTAGAGCTCAAAATCACTGGTGCACCTTTTCCTATCTAAAGCGCCATACCATCGATGCTTTCCTTGCTTTCCTTCCTTTCGTCTGTTGCTCGGTGCATGAATTTTGAATTTTTCCAAACAGTGGGAAAATTTAGTTTTTTTGAGTATGTTGCAACCATTCCTCCTCGACGAAAAAATGTCTAGGTAATGTCCTTGTTTCTTCATAACTTAAGTATTCACCGGATTAAAATTTAAAATTGAGTGAAATTTTAAGTGTAAAAAAAAAAAAAACTGCGCGATGCATTCGAAGCGCTTGGATCGCACTGCCTACGGTGCGACCTGTTAATTTAAAGGGCGTAATGCGTACCTTTTTACCTTTTTTGGTGGTGCGTTGGTAAAAATAAATGCACCGGTACATCCTTTTAATGATGCACTGAAGAAAAATATATAACTGGTAGGACAGTGCGTCAAAGTACAGTTAAAGCATCAGGTCGTTAAAGTACATGGTGCACCACCCTTATCAGTTATTTTTTTATGTAGTACATTGGTAAAAGTGTGCACCTGGGCATTCATGTTTACCAAATGCAACGCTGATAGATGTAACATTGTTTTTCAGTGAACCCCGTAAATGTTTTGGTGGCATCGTACACGGTGCGATAGTAATGACCGAAACACACTGAAAAAAATTTCGTACTCGAAAATTTGGAAAAGTTTATGTGACAGCATGTTGACATTCGTTACACGCACCGATCCATGTAGTGAACGTATACACACTACTTTTTTTCTAATTTATAAATAATTGTTTACGTGTGTTAAGATTTTAATTTATTTTTTTGTTTAAGTGATGCGTAGGATAAATGTAACGCACCGGAGCATATGTGTTGTAGTGTAGCACCCCAGTGCGATACTGTTTTCCAACGCAATGCATAACATAGTATAACATTTTTTTTTTGGTGCATTAATTTACACTGATGGACTGTGGGCGATGCTCACAATAGATACGCACCACTGACAATGCGTGACTGTGTTTTGTGCACACCGATAATTCAATTAACTTATTTTTTGAAGGAAGTTATTTTTCTGTATTTATAGATAAATTTACCATTCAGTAGATTTTTTTTTTATGTTTTATGTATGAGTGAGGCTGATGTATTTCATATGTTAATCATGCAGAGACGTGAGCAGAGAGAGCACAACAACATCAAGAGCAAAGAGTGGGCCTGTACAATGTTGTACGAGAATGGGAGGCGAGGGAGAGGGAGAGGGATTTGCACCCTCGCCCTATTACTGCAGCGAATCATGTTCTCTTGAGGAATGTAGGCATCCTTAAGTACTATGAGGAGGTTGCATCCATTAATGGGCACTCTAGGTTGTTGGTGCATCTGATCCATTGATGGGATGCCCATCAACAATATTTCCTTGTGGGTCCGGATCAATGGTACCATCCCACTGAGGAGGATATTTACTTTATCACTGGGCTATCTAGGAGAGGGGAGGATTTCCCCAATTCCTAGATGTCCTAGTAGGTGTTGCAGCTGAGAGTCAGATCATGTACTCTCAACGATATATTGGGGTTGATGTACTATCCCCAGCTGATTTTTAGGTGTCTGGTGGACAACTTAAAATCATCTATTTTGGTGTAGAGGAGGTTAGATTCCTCTCACTGTTAGTGACTACCATATCCCACTTTACCAGTGATGGGCAGTGCATTAGTTTTTGTCTTTTGTATTATGTTGATTCGTTGGTACAGAGGCCACGGTGTATTAAACGATCTACCATTTTTTTGGGCAGTTTTGTATAGTGCTAGATAGATGTCGTACGATGATACATGGGAGGTCGAACTTCCCTTTTGCCTCAAAGCTGCTTTTCTTATTTTTTGAGAGGTTTCCAGAGATGAGGTTAACTTTTTTCCATCAGCCTCCTAGGCCGAGGACTCATGTGCAGATGCACATGTGGGGAGAGATGATGCCCAAGAAGGGCTAGCTGATTTTTTCGACCAAGATTTCCCCAGACGCACTAGGGATACTAGGCAGTGCGACAGATCATATGTTCATCATGGTGACATGTCCTTATGTAGGTTTGGATTGGAGAGGATGTTAGAACATCATATTCACACCACATGAGCCACCAGATGGTAGAGGTAATATTATTGTTTTGTTTAAATTAATACAGTTTCATTTTATTGTCTTACTTAATGAGAATATAATTAATTCTAACACGTTCTTTAACTTGTTTTATTAAATTGTTTAATGAATTAACTGTGTAATTATTTTTCTGTACTATATATTTTGTATATATTAGCACTTTCATTGGGGACATGCCTCCTCCCCCAAAAAATGAAAATGAGGAGATGATTCCTAAGGCAACAACGAGTCATGGTCCTCGGGTGTAGATACCCAATGACATGTGTCGTAGATCCAATACCAGATTAAGGTTGGAGTCAGGCGACTGACTCTCTGCACTTTTGATTGAGGTGGGAGTCTGCCCTGCCCTGATGCGAGACATCAAGGAAGATCCTATGATCTTGGATCTTTGGAGGGAGATGTCGTGTGATTTGATGCCTCTTATGTGTCATATCATCGAATCTACTAGGCTACTAGCAGCAAGGAGTGCTCCCGATGATAGGCACAACTCTTCTTCTAGTACGACCCATTCATCCAGTACCCCATCGATTGATGAGGGTGGCCATGATCATCTTTCTCCACATCCTCCTCCTTATCCTTCACCTCACCCATATCATGAGGAAGCAACACATATTCCTCCTCCTCCTCTTTCACCTCACCTAGATGAGCAGGCAAGATCTATTCATCATCCATCATCTTCCACTACAGACCAGGCCTCCACTACTGTT
>JZKD02S1651291.1:74584-88275 GCA_000966675.3 Picea glauca
ATATATATGGTTGCATATATTTAAAAATGTTTCATATTCTTTAAGTATTTTGAATTGTCAAATCTTGAAAAATGTTAAATGTCTAGTTGAACTTTTAATGGGATATGAAATTCTACTTTTTATGTTGATATAATTAGATGTAATGATATGGTTGATATGCATGTTTACTAGTACAACATTTTTGAGAATATGTTAACATGATGATTCAAAAACTGAGTTTGTGTTCATTTAGTTTGTAGATTTAAAAGTAAGATTAACAAAAAAATGTGGTTTATAACTAAAAAATTAAATTTATAACATGATTTTGTGATAATTTGGTTTTTAACTAAAGTAGTGTTTGTTAGTTTGCATACTTTTATCATCGCTTTTGAAAATATTTATAAAATTATGTTCCCAATGTTGAGTAAAACCACAATTAATGAGGTAATTTAAAATTCGATAGCAATCAACTTACGAAATAATGACAAAAATAACAATAGGAAGATTTGCATCCATAAAATTTTAAAGCCAATGGAATGCTTATCATTGGAGATCATAATTTTTTATAATAACAATTTTTAGTGTAGAAGAGTCTATTCAAAAAGAGTAATTAGTACAATGGAAAATAATATTTATTCATATGTAATTTGTTTTTTGAAAAAAAATAAATTAGTTAGAATGAATAAGGATAATGAACTATCTATGCAATTATAGTTTCAACCATATTGAACTTTGTAATTTATAAAAATAAACACGATGATGATAACCATCCTATAACAAACATAAACAACATCTAAAATACACATTTATATTCGATGGCTAACATCATCTAATTATATATACCTCTAGTACATATAAATGCCATTAATTAGCTAGCACACATATCTAATAATTTAACAGGGCATCATCATTGTGATCACATCTAACAAAAGACAAGAATTTTCTAACATCATCATCACACACATCTAACAAGCATAATTTAACATACACATCTATCAAGCATATTTAACATTAAACATATCTAACATGACCTAAAAATGTACACATCAACATCAACATATAAATTAATTAAGTATATCATCATGATCAACAGGAAAAATGCACATCTAATGAAGAATGTTATAACATACACATCTATCAAGCACACTTAACAAACATATATAACATGACCTAACAATATACACATTCAACATCAACATATAAATTAAGTACATCATCAACATGATCAATAGAAAACACTAAAAAATTGTTATTATAAAAAATTATGATCTCCAATGATAAGCATTCCATTGGCTTTAAAATTTTATGGATGCAAATCTTCCTATTGTTATTTTTGTCATTATTTCGTAAGTTGATTGCTATCAAATTTTAAATTACCTCATTAATTGTGGTTTTACTCAACATTGGGGGCATAATTTTATAAATATTTTCAAAAGCAATGATAAAAGTATGCAAACTAACAAACACTACTTTAGTTAAAAACCAAATTATCACAAAATCATGTTATAAATTTAATTTTTTAGTTATAAACCACATTTTTTTGTTAATCTTACTTTTAAATCTACAAACTAAATGAATATAAACTCATTTTTTAAACCATCATGTTAACATATTCTCAAAAATGTTGTACTATTAAACATGAATATCAACCATATCATTACGTCTAATTATATCAACATAAAAAGTAGAATTTCATATCCCATTAAAAGTTCAACTAGACATTTAACATTTTTCAAGATTTGACAATTCGAAATACTTAAAGAATATGAAACATTTTTAAATATATGCAACAACATATAATTATGTTCAAATAACAATCGTTTCGTGCAATCACAAATAATTTGAAAGACAAACACATTACACATCAAAATGATTGTTAACCAACTAAAATTGTTCAAACATTTGTTATAATTAACTTAACATTTCCTCTATCAGAAGATGAATAAAAAACAATATAATTAGGTCCCCGAGGTGTAGGATAGTCGGTGATGGAGTGTGCTATTAAGGCACTCCATGATGTTAAGTCATCGGTTCGAAACCTGCGGGGACAAAAAATCTATCCATGTTAAGGGTTGGTGTGGATCAGGCCGGGTGCGATCCCCAGGTGATTTTGACAGCTTAGATGCCCTTGAGTCGCAGTTTTCAAGCCGCAGGCTACTCCCGCAGGTCACGAACAAACTAGCAAAAAAAAAACAATATAATTAGCGAAATAAAGAATATAACAAAAATATACAACAACAATATTAAAGATGAAATAAAACATGTACATATCACTCTCTGTTGTCATCACCCTCTTTATCTTCCTCGCTTGGCATGATAACACTGTTGTTCTCAAAAACATTTTTTGATCTAGGGTCATGTCCTAATACGAACCACCAATCCCTATCCAACACATCTGGGTAAAAAAACACTTGGTTGCAGTGTTTTGGTAAAACATAAGGCTCCTTAGCTTCATCCCACATCTTTCTAGAGTTGATACATATCAACCTACTATCACAATCTTCCTTTACATTATTCTGATCAAATGTGTCCCACCACTTGCACCTAAAAATAACACATTGAAAAGAAGAGAAGTCCACCTGAATGATCTCTTGTATCTTTCCAACATAACCTAATGTCGCTCGTATTAGGTTTTGATCGCGGTGGCTAGCATGACTAGATTGGTCGAACTCGACTTCCACTCCACAGTATTGTGTCATGCGTCCATCATCGACATCCTCTGTGTGAAAATGACGTCCATATTCCCACATAGATGGGAACAAATGCACCTATAAAAAAGTGAAAAAATCACAGTGTCATGTGTCTAATAAGTCGACCAATAAAATATAAAATATAGATGTTATAGTTCAAAGGTGCATTTAAATGTTACAAAATGTACACAAAGAGATTATTACCAAGTTTCTGCACCCAATCCCTATGTTTAGTGTATCCTCTCCAACATGCAGGTAATGACCGAATGCACTGTATTTCTCTCTGACTTGGTCAACAACCCAACTGTTGGGGCATATCACTGGCATATTTTCTTTTAAATGACTAGGGTAAGTCATGATTCTACCATTCAACCATCTAAATTATTTTCTTTCACTGTCCCATTTCCTCCTCTTCTGTTCGTACAATGCAACCCACGACTGTGTTGCCTCTGAATTGTAAATAATGAATTTATTGATGGCATCGATTTCTGAATTCACTTATATATATATATTCATGAAATCAAACCAACATATATTACGTATCATATCAAAATATACATTATGAAGTTTAGTGTGAATAGTTATTGTGTAGAAATTTGACAAACAATAAGTCACTTTCTCTTTATCAAACGCGTTTTTCCATTTGTTTGTAGAATCTCCCCTTATCTTTTGTCTTCATCCCTTTCATCATCCCAAATCACCGCACCTGGTGTGTTGTCGATCTACTTGATGTACTCACTGGCATAATATAAATACTCATATGATATGTACCCCTCTGCCATAGACCCCTCCATTTTTTCCCTCTATCGAACAAATCCTTTCAATTTCTTCATGTGCCTCTCTAAGAAGAACATCCAACGACAGAAGACCACTTCGACTAATTCAACCTCATCTACTAGGTGAATTAGAAGATGAACTTGTAAGTCTATGAAACTTGTCAGCAGTTCCTTCTCAAACATACAAACTAACTATCATAGTTCATAAACTACAACTACCACCCATTTTTCTCAAGCTAACTATTCATTAAATCGCCTTGTGCCCCCATTCTATAGCATAGAAATCCTACCTCTTAGGGAAGCCCCCATTGAGTTGGAGAAGATATAACTTAAAGAGAGAGAAATTGATTTTGAGGTAGCGGTGGGTAGCCTTCCTAAGTTGTATAAACTATCCCCTTGATGCTTGGGACTTTACATCATGTGAGGATTTCTAGATTTTGTTGTAACATTTTCAACATCGATTCCAGGGATAAATTCCATTGCTCTAATTTGTAGTCTTTCTACATTTGAAATATTACAAGTATGTGTTTTTAAAATCTTTTTCTTAGATCGTGACTCCATATTTTATGGATTGCTGATTTTCGATGTGTGTACAACAAACAAACACTTTAAGAATTCACCTTGGCGACTCCACATTTCAGATTTTGTATGAGGTATTATGACATGCATGTATTTTCAAATTTCAACATTTTGAATATTTGAATTAATGGTTCCAACCAAAATGAGGTTTTGGGAAGATTTGCTTACCCCTTTGGATTTTTCAAACATCCTAGATCCCCACATCATCTTTAGCCTTGGATTTGGATTCATCATGTTCCAAGGTTTTGGGCACAAAACCATTTGTTTTTTATACATCTTTCATCATTCATGAATTTTATTGTTGAAAGTAATATCATCCATGAAGATGTTTTGATGATAGTTTTTGTATTTTCTTTGATTCATGTGAGTGGTATTGTGATTTCAACGCTAAAGAGATAAATTCAATTCCATATATTATTAGAAAAATTAAGATTGGATACATGGATATGGTAATGGGAAACAATGTAACATTAATGATCACACCAAAGATAAATGTTGAAAATTACAACCAGAGTTGAATCCAAGAACAATGAAATGGAGAAGCCCAAGAAAAATAACATGTTAGGGATCAATTTAGAGAATAAAATAAAGAGAGAAGTAGATATAGATGAAAATATTGTTTGTACCATGGTAAAAAAGGAGGTGAAAAAGAGTGTTCCTCCATCCTATAAAAGAGAAGGAGATGGCCAAATACTTCCATATTAAGATACAAGTCAATAAATCAAGGAAAATGTGGATGCTCTTTATAATTTTGGTTCACAAGACAACCTCATTGTAGAGTATTTGGTAGTAAGATTGGATTGTAAATACATGTATATCCTCATCCATACCTACTGGGATGGGTGAATAAGGATGTAGAGTTGAGAATTGCTAAGCAATGCAAGATCAAATTTTCCATTACTACAAATTAGATTGAGGAAGTGGAGGTAGATGTAGTGCCACTTGAGGTGTGTGGCATATTGTTTGGAAGCTCCCACATGTACATGATGGATTTTATCTTCATGAAGAGAGGAGAGAAATCTAATATAGCCACCTTGCCGAGGATGGAAAATCCTTCATCATCAATGCACACAAATTTAAATCGAAGATCTCTCTATTAAGTGCAAACCAAGCCAAGAAATTGATTAGCTCAAGTAGAAAATTGACAACCAATCTGAACTTGTTCCCTTCTTCTTCATATTCGAATAATTCAATAGAGTTTATTCATTGAACAAAATTAATAAATTCAAAATAAATTCAAAATTTACCTTGTGCAGGTACTTATCTCTTTTCCTCTATCATGTGACCATATGCTAAGAACCACATGCTTAAGTGTGAAAGTATGCGATCAATATGGATCGTCGATCCTAAAGTTGATCAACGATCAACCACAATGGGGAGATATAATGTCAACCATTGATATGGATCTCAGATCCTTTATGGATCGTTGATCAAAACTCAATACAAATCGTTGGCCACTATGGATCCTGACGTCAGCCTAACGTATATCAGCGTTGGGAATTTTTACAACCTCCAACACCAAAACTCATCGATGGATGCGGTATGTTGCAACAAGGGTCGTCGATCTTCAGATTCAAAGATTGAATCTTAACCGTCCAACATTTCCTATGTGGGCCATGCCAGAGCTGTTTGTGGAACCACACAAATGAATAAATGGATGCCATGTATTTCGGGCCACCAGACTGCAGGGTATCAGACCTCCTTGTGTTAAAATCCTTGTATATTGATGATACACACTAATCCTATACCGTCGATCTGCCACTCTAATCAACGATTAGAAATTAAGCTTGTGGGTCCCCTTTTTAATACTTCGATGATATTTATTAGATCTTGATCACCATTGATCCTATCATGATCGGCGGTGGATCGTTATCCTCCTTATAATGATTCCCTTCAACATTCCTCTTATGCCACGTGTGTCAGACCTCAGGACTTCAATATTTCGGGCCTATTCAAGCAACAAGAAAATGTCGATGCACTGAAATGTTGTGGACCATTGATCTAATCCTCCCAATTTGATCTTGACCGTCCATACCTCAAAACATGACTACACAGGTATTTGTATAGGGTTTTTGTTCAGATCTAGAATCCCTCTATGCATGATCCTTTCGCCTGCATTCACAAAACAATTTTCCACTTACATGCAAACACAATTATCCAAATGATTTACACTTAGAATTCACACAATTGTATAGAGGCGTAATTCTTAGAAACAATATTTCATTCAACATATAAAGGAATATGATTACAACATGAAGCTTGGTTCCTTTTATCTTCTTGCACACTTCACACACTCACTCTACACTCATTCCACACACTTACACTCTTTTTTCTCACCTATGGAACCTTTAATACAATAAGGACTAGATCGATCCAATCCAGAGAGATAGGACTTGTTTTGACCAAAATTACACAAAGACTACATTTAGCTTACAACAACCTGATTCTGATCCTGAAAGATAGGATCTGATCTAAATAGATCCCCAATTTATCCGACTCTTCCATCTCCTATTACATTCATGGAAAAATTTCCTTCTTCTCGAACACCTTAGAACATTACAAAATAATTAAAAACAATTACAATAAGGAAACCGACTTCCTCTCAGAAATTTCCTAAGACCTTAAAAGTCAAATACTAGATTGTTGTAGAAGATGCTCCTGAATCAGACTCATGGGGAATACAAGACTTTTTCTTGGGATTGTTACATTAGTTCTTCAATACTTGTACCATACTTATATATTTCTACTGTTGTCATCCACATGACATCTTCAAGTGGATGTCCTTTCCATTTGATCAAGTATTGAAAGTAATCTTTACCCCTTGTCTTATTTACTACCTTTTGGTCCAAGATAGATTCAATTTTCTTCTGTTGTGATATAGGTAGTTATTTCTCCTAGTCAATGGTATGAATGTTGTCACTGTTAGGTGAATCTGTGAAATTGTTTGTTGGTTCCTTTAAAGGGTATAAATTTGATACATTAAAAATTGGAGAAATTCCAAGGTTACTTAGAATTTCTATTTCATAAGAATTTGAGGAAACTTTTCTCAACACTTTACATGGCCCAATCTTTTTAAGTTTTAATTTGTTATATTACCCTTTAGGAAACCTTTCTCTTCTGAGGTGTGCCATGACCAAGTCTCCAACTTAAAATTCCATCTATCTTCTTTTCAAATATGCCTTCTATTTGTACTTTTTTTTTTGTATTGTAGTTGCTACTTGACCCTTTCCCGCAATTCCTGCATGCTTACTGCAAATTCTTCACTACCAACACTTCTAATTTATTGTTTTCCTATATTCATTAACTCATAAATTCCTCTAGGATGCATTCCATACAAAATATGAAATGAACTTAATCTTGTGCTTCTATTAGGTGAATCATTATATGCAAACTCTGCTTGTGCAAGTACCTGATCCCATTGTTTGGGATTCTCTCTTACCAAACATATCAAAATATTTACCAAGCTTCTATTTACCACCTTTGTTTTCCCATCAGTTTGTGGGTGGTATGTTGAACTAAAGTTGAGATTTGTCCCTAAATTTTCCCACAAAGTCCTCTAAAAATGACCCACAAATTTTGTGTCTCTATCAAAAACAACATTTTTTGGCAATCCATGCAACCTAAAAACTTATTTAAAGAACAAATATGCAATGTGAGTTGCATCATTGGTCTTATTACAAGCTATAAAGTGTGTCATTTTTTAGAATATATCCACAACCACATAAATCGAATCAGGACCTTGTTGAGTTCTTGGCGATCCTAACACAAAGTCCATACTTACATAGTCCCATGGTCGGTTTAGGATTGGTAATGGATGATACCATCCAATATTTTGTCTCCTTCCTTTTTCATAGTGACAAACCCTACATATTTCATGTAAAACCCATGTTTACCCCAGCTTGTGATTAATCATTAATCATGATCACCATGCTATGGCATGGGAACAATGTTAATGTATTATTGTTTGAATTTCCAATAAGTGACTATGGGGGTGAAGCCTTGAAGTACTGGCCATGATATCACTAGAGGAAAGAAATGGGAAAACTATGGAGAGGGTTCATTATGTCAAATGACCCTAAATTTACCTTTGATGAGTATAAAAAACCTCCTTCGGTTCCCAAGGAGGAATCAATTAATGAAGAAAGGACTGGTGGTTGAACCATCAACCACCCCCATAAATGGAAGCATGGTCTAGCTGAAGAATGTCAGCCCGAAGTACCACAAGGTCCTGCAGACCCAAGATGACCCGAGTTTCCTTTTGATAGAATGAACATGATAGGAAGGAGAACCTTCCCAGGGAGGGATGTGCGTGCAAGGCATGGAGACAATGGAGAGAAAAGAGGAGAACAAGTGGATATCTCCATCTGAGAACGAGCAAAAGGTCGCGAGCTTAATGCTAAGGTAGCATCTGATAAACCTCTCCAAGGCCGTGAAAGATAAAGAAATCAATGAGAGTTTGCAGAGAACAGGACCTGAGTAGAAGGTCGCGAGCTTGATGCTGAGGAAGCATCTGATAAACCTCACAGAAGATGTGACAGAGAAAGGATCTCTGAGAATTGGCATAAAATCCCTAGTGATATCATGGCTTGGCATAGGGGTGGCCAAAGCGCTAAGCATGAATGCCTTTGAGCCTATGGTTGGGTGGAAAGGCGAACACCCACAATCAGTTAGTCGGTTGCAATCTGTAATAGATAAGTATTCTCATATCCTGTGTAATTGAACCATAACTGTAAATTAAAGCTGGATATCCTATGAGTGTTTCAGGGATGTGCATGTTTTCTTGATGATTAGACTGTATCCCTTTATATTTTCTTGATTGTGTATTTAAGCAAGTAAGCAACTATATTTTTTGTACACGTAAATGCTCGAGCCTTGTAGTGGCTCAAGTTTAAGAAAATGAATTGTAAGTTCGTTGACCTTCGACACAGTTTCCTGAATGCATGTTGACACTCCTAAATGTTTTGAGTCTACTGGGAAAAGGAGTCTTTTAAGCTCAGGAGAAAGAGCGTAAAGCACACGCCAGTGCCTAAGTCTTTCAGAAATGATGAAGCTTAGGATGGATAGAAAGATTTAAATCTCAAAAGGGAAGATACTTTCATTTGGAAGACGAGCGAACGAGATCTGCTCGGGAGGACCCAAGGTATGTCACAACCATTGGATTTGGAGAAGGAGTGCATTTTTTAACTCCTCGACTCCTTCAGTCTTCACGAGTTCAACGAATTTTGGTATTCGTCATAAGGGAGACAGATCCTCCGAAGTCCCGGAGCCTAAAGTTAATCTGGGTCGTAGATCTGATGATTCCTGGAAACTATCCCAACCATCGGATCTACAATGTAGTTAGCTCGACCTTGACCACTTCGAGAGGACAGGGGTGCTGTAACGTCAAAACCCCCAAAGGTCAGAGTCGTGAAGTAATGTGGACTGTAGATCTAAATATCCTTTGGGATCCCTCTCGACTGTTCGATTGTGGGGACACGTCTATCATGTAGAGAGAACATGGGGGCCCATGTGTCGAGTGATGGAATTTCCAGGTGTGGCAACCTTGTGGCATGGTAAGGGGACATCGGTGACTTGAGGGAAGTCCCACGCATTCTTATCAGATTGTTTTGGGATGACATGTGTCCCTCTAGGAGTGGACTAGAAATGGGACCCAAGGGACCCTCGAGAGGAAGTTATGAGCTATAGATCTCTGGGGTTACATAGACACCCTCAAACTGTTAGATCTATGTTGAGGTCATCCTGCCACTGACCGCTTCGGGAGAACAAAGGTGTTGCACCTCCAAAACACCTTAAGGCCTAATTTATGAAGTAATGAGGACCTTCGATCCTCGAACCCTTCGGTATCCCTCTCATTTGTCGATATACAGAAGATGTGTGGCGCTAGATCCTATAGTCTGGAGACTGGGCACTCTGGAGGATTTGGGGTGTAGTGTTGTAGAGAGGTTGAATGGCCCGAAGGCCGAAGCCACATGGTAATCTTATGGGAGTTCAGGATTCGGGTACTCTGTGAGACTTGGGTCATTATACCATATGCTCTGAAAGGGGATGAAGGTCGGGGCCACATGGCAAGATTCTGGGACTCCGGAAGATTAGGAGTTCAAAACTCCGAAGGTTTCATGCGCAGAAAAAAAAAGGGGGCGCGAAGCGCTAAACATTGAATTTCCCTTGAGCATATGCGTTAACGCAGAAGAATATATGTCATCATATTAATGGTGGATGGATATCCACCCTAGATACAGAATCATTGGAAACTCTAGGACTTCAGGGAATGTGGAATGACACATATGCAACAGACCCATGAGGAAGCTGCGTGGCCCTCAACCAATGAAATCCCGAAGAACTTCGAGAAGCCGCAACCTATAAACCAGAAGTGAGTTTAGATCCTGGTAGTAGTCATTAGAAATATATGGGTAAGTATAAGAGAATGAATCATCTTAGAGAGATGATCCAAGATGATTTGAGTAAGCAAAAAATTCATGCCCCAATACCTAAAAGGGTACTTAGGGGTCGGGTGTGTTACAAATTGGTATCAGAGAATGGAAACAACACTTGGCCTGCTTGGGCATATAAAAAAGTCATATAAAAATATTATTAGAGGAATTTAAGGGGTAACACCCTATTTTAGCCATTTCTAGGAGGCTTAGTAAACCTCTACTGAAGCGAGGAATGAAACTTTCTACCATTGACAAATGTTTTGGAAATATGCACTGTATGTTGCTAATGTTTCCAAATAAAGAAGTTGACTTCACTATGAAATCATATATGCTATTGTACTGACATAAGATTTGGTTACCAAGGTTAATATGAGCCTTTTGAAAGGTAATTCTATCTTTGGAATATTGTTTATTATCTGCATTAACTCCTTGAGGAGAAGGACTGGAGATTGAAACTGTGATTTGGGAATTCCTACTGAATTTCAGCTAAGTAATTTTATTGTCCCTTTGTCAAAGTGATAACTACTCTTATAGGAGTAAGGATGTGCTGATCAACATTAATGGTAAGACCTGAATGTGAATGGCAAAGGTGGAAGAAATTCTGTTATGAAGCTGCATGAGCCAGACAAGGGATGTGAACTAATTATTTATGTCATAGTGTAACATTGTCTATCTGTTAGGGCAGGCAAAGTCTGTTGCAATTAAGATGGTTGATTATATAAGGATTAAGATCCTTATGAATAATTCCTTCATGGTTAAGGAAATCTATTAAGGATTGGTAGGATCCTTAGTGGTTATAATTACTACATTATTAAAAGACTAAACCTTGAGTATATAACTCCTCATGACTAGAGGACTCATGAAAATGTGCAGGGTCAGTTTACTTGACCTATAATGGTTGAAACTGACAACATGGATAATCTATTTAAGCAATACAAAGAGGAGTCCTTTGGGGCTATTGCTAATTCCCATAAAAGGGAAAGGTGAAATGGGTATATGATCCAAATTATGAGATCATCATTGTACAAAATGTGTATTGGCATGAGTATTGTCTAGGCATGAAAATGCAAGATGAGAACATGTTGTAATGCATACGATAATGGTTGCATGAATGTAAAATACAATTAGACTCAATTAAACCTATGGTTAGTTGTGGTATAAGACCTTTTTCTTATCTGTATTGGTCAATAATGACCTGATGAGAACAAGGGAGTTAACAATATGAATGAAAATGGTTGGTGGGGCAACCCAATAAGCAAGTTAAAAGGATTACCTGGATCAAAATGTTTGTTGATAAAATCCAGTTGGAAGCCAGATTGGATGTTTTGTTACCTTGGGCATGGTTATATTTGCCCAGATTGTATTTACAAATTGGGTAATGTTCTATGGAATTTGAGGAAAGAGTGTTTTTCTTGCTAGATGTTATCGTATAGAAAGGGAAAAGTGACCCTTGTTGGTTGTTCCATGAAGAGAGGGAAACATCAGTATGAATTATGACTACGAGACTAGTCATATGAATGACTGTAATCTCTCACTAAAGAAAACTAATATTAAAACTAAAATATTAATGTGAATGGATGAGGTAAAAAGGTGCAAGAGATGCACCTAGATATATACAAATATGTGTATACATGCTTAAAAGGGTAATATGACTGCAAGCTCTCAACTGAGAGAGAAGCTCAATGTTGAGTGTCCCTATGAGGCTTGTCATAAGGATGGAAACAATATCCTTGGAAGGAGGGTATGTAAGTCTAATATGACCTTGTGTATGTATGACACGGGAAGAAGTGAAAGCAATGAGCTCGCATGATGAATGTTTGGCTATGTTGTATATTATTGAGTGCATGGGTTTAATTGAATTGTGAGGCTTCTTGACATGAAGACTGATATTAATACCAATTAGGTATGAATGAAGTTAAATGTGCAAGTGATACACATGTATGATGTAAGAATATATGTATACTACATGCACAATATGACTACCTAGATGAGTGAAATGTAAGGCAAGACTTTCACTTGCCAAGATTGAATGAATACCATGGATGCATGGCTGACTCTGTTCTGAAGAGTCATGAAATTTTCGTTTTGAGTGATAGCTTGAGGTGGATGTATTCCATTCCCTCAGGAGAGGCTAGTATAAATAGATGAAAGAATAAACGAGCAAGGATTCTCATTTATTATGAAAAGAGGAAAAATGATTTACGCCTTTGAGGATCACATGAGAATGATTGTGAACAATCATGAGTTGACTGATTTTAAAGTAGAGATGTATGTGGGTTGTGAAATACACCTATGGTAGCTACACACATGCTTATGATTATGCATATGGTTAAGTACCTCATGGATGTAAGTTAACAAAACCAGAATATGCATGGATACATAATTTGGATGCATGACAAATATGCATGTTTCTATTCCTTATGGAATGTTTGGTAAATAGCTAAAGCTAAATAAAGGTTGAGGCCATCACAGGTAGTGATGTATATGCAATAAGGAAGTTTCATGCTGAAGGAGTTCCGTATGGAGGAACTATGTGAAGACTCTGTTAAAAGAATAGACTCACAACCATAATGGTTGCTGAGAATTAATAAGTGAGCTACAAACCATTTATATAAGAATCTTGGATTACATTCTAAAACAAATGTATGAATGGAAGACTAATAAATGGATGTTGACCATTCTTATAACCGAATGGTAATGTGCAGGATGTACAGGTTCATGATCCATTATGAATATTTTTTTTTCTATTAAAGCATGTTGTTGTATTCAAAAAAGGTTAGGGTGAGACCTAACCAAGGTTGCTCAAGGAAAAGATAAGGAAGATCCCAACAAGGAGTAAATTGAAAAAGAAAAGAAAAGGAAAAAGGAGGAACAAATTTTCCACCCTAAGAACTCTGAATTGCTTACAGAGTTGTAGGTCTTAGATGAGAAGTTGTGAGAATAAGTACAATTGGAAAAATAGAGAATGAATAAATGAGTATGTTTGATTGAATAGGATTGGTTGAAGCCATGTTAGGAAAAGGTAGTGAGGCCTTAGAAATAACTCAGTTGGGATGAAAAGTTGTTAAGCCCTAATATTGGCTCGTTACCCCTTAATTGGGGCATATTATATTAGTATTGTTATTTAATTTATGTCGGCTTTAGGCCATTAGTTGTAATTATACCTCCTAGTCTCCTATATATACCAAGGAGACATTTTCATTTTGAATCATCTTGTACTTGAACATTTAAGT
>JZKD02S1651291.1:113546-127861 GCA_000966675.3 Picea glauca
AGCATGTTTCAGCATCTGTTCTTTATAAACAATCGATTGCCATCAATGACAACCTTGATTATCTGCGCCTTGATCATCTGCGTCATCTCTGTTGTAGCCATATTTCCAACAGTGGGAAGTTAATAAGGAACAAGAGATGCAATTTTTTGTTGTGAGGAAGCCCAGAGTCATCCTTGCAAGTACTTCTATGAATGATCTGCCTGAAGAAATTTAGAAGATGTTAAAAAAATTTGCTGACATAATAGTGGATGAGTTACCTCGCTCATTGCCACCCATCAGGAGTATCAACCATCACCTTGATCTCATACCAGGAGTGAGTCTACCAAACAAAGCAGCGTACCGATTGACACCTCAAGAGAATGAGGAGGTAAAGAAACAAGTCCAGGATTTGATGGAAAAGGGTTTGGTCAGAGAAACATTGAGTCCATGCACAGTACCAAGTGTGTTGGGTCCAAATAAGGATGGAGGATGGAGAATGTGTACAGACTCAAGAGCCATAAATAAAATCACCATCAGGTACAAATTTCCTTTTCCCAGGATGGATGATTTAATGGATTGTTTGAGCGAGGCAAATTATTTTTTAAAAATAGAGCTGAAAAGTGGATATCATCAGATAAGGATGAGAGAAGGTGATGAGTGGAAAACAACCTTAAAAATGAGCGAAGGGTTGTATGGGTGGCTTGTTATGCCATTTGGCTTGAAAAACACCCCAAGTACTTTTATGAGGTTGATGAATGAGGTATTAAAAGATTTTATTGGTAAGTTTGTGATTGTATATCTGGATGATATATTAGTCTTCAGTAAAACCGAAGAAGAGCATTTGAGGCACTTAACATTAGTAATGATAAGATTGCAGCAGGAGAAGCTACTGATAAATTTGAATAAATCCTATTTTATGAAGACATAACTCATTTACTTGCGTTTTGTAATCTCTTCAAATGAATTGAAGATGGATCCAGAGAAGGTGAGAGAAATCAAAGAATGGCCATCACCAAGGAGCATATTCGAGGTGAGAATATTCCATGGATTAGCAAGTTTCTATCCGAATTTCATTAGAAATTTCAGTGGTATTTGTACACCAATATTAGATACAGTGAGAAAGAGACACAAGTCTTTTAAGTGGACAAAAGAAGCCGAGAAAAGTTTCAGGATAGTAAAGGAAAAGATAACAGAACAATCGATTTTGTTCTTGCCATATTTCGGGAAGACGTTTCAAGTATGATATGATGCTAGTGGAGTAGCAATTGGATCAGTCTTGAGCCAAGACAATAGGACTATTGCATATTTCAGCGAGAAGTTGAATGGCACTACCTTGTTCCAAAAGAATTTGTTTTGTACAATGATAATCAGTCTTTACAATTCATAACCAGACATGAGAAGTTAAATCGAAGACATGCCAAGTCGATAGAGTTTATGCAAAATTTCACTTTTGTCATTACACATATTTATGGTAATGCTAATAAAGTTGTTGATGCATTCAGCAGGAGATGTCTCATTCTGCAGGAATTTCGAGTGAAAACCTTAGAGTTTGAACACCTTAAGGAAATGTATTATTATGATCCATATTTTAAAGAGGCGTATGAAGCATGTACAAATCCCGTGCTTAGAGATAGAAGTCAATGGACAGAGTATCTGATTCAAGATGGATTGTTGTTTAAAGGTAGTCAGTTATGCATACCAAAGTGCTCAATGAGAGATAATTTGCTAAAGGAAAAACATAATGGGGGTCTAGCAAGACATGTTGTCCATGACAAGACATTTGCACAATTGAACAACTCATAATATTGGACAAGTATGAGGGAAGAAGTGAAGAAATTTTTAAATAGATGTAATATTTTCTAGTATGCAAAAGGAAAGCGACAGAACACTGGGTTATATCAACCATTTCCTATTCGATATAGACCTTGGGATGAAATAATCATGGATTTCATGTTGGGATTTCCAAGAACACAAAGGGGAAGTGATTCCATAGTCGTTGTAGTTGATAGATTCTCAAAGATGGCACACTTTATCCCATGACAGAAAACTAATGATGCAACACACATTGAAAATATGTTTTTCAAGGAAGTTGTGAGACTTCATGGGTTTTCCAAGAGTATTGTCTCAGATAGAGACACTAAATTTGTTGGTCATTTTTGGAGGACATTGTGGAAGAAACTAAGGAAAAAACTATCCTTCAGTTCAACATATCATCCTCAAATAGATGGACAAACTAAGCTGGTAAATCAGAGTTTAGGAAATTTGCTGAGGATTCTGGTCACTGAACATCATAGCCACTGGGATCAGATTCTGTCACAAGCAGAGTTTGCATACAATGACTCGCCAAACATGAGTACAAGAAGGATTCCATTCTAGATAGTCTATGGGATGAAACCAAGAGGAGTATTTGAGTTGAGATATTTGGAGCAGAATGAAGTCAGAAGCGTTGGAGAAGAAGACTTTGCTGCAGAAATGCATAAGCTTCATAATTAGATCAAAGAACAGTTGCAAAACAACAACAAAGAATATAAACACAGAATTGATCAACATAGGAGAGATATTCAATTTTAAGTAGGAGATCAAGTTTTGGCACATCTTAGGAAGGAAAGGTTCCCAAGGGGAACATATAACAAATTGAAATTGAAAAATATAGGACCGTGCAAGATCCTAAGGAAATTTGATGCAAATGCTTATGAGATAGAGTTGCTAGATGATGTGGGTATATCACCCATATTCAACATTTCAGACATGTACCCTTATAGAGAAGATGACACAAGAGGACTAGAAGATAAAAAAGAGATCCAGTGGGAGAAGCAGATGTCTATAGAAGAAAATCCGCAGATGGAGGATATCATAGATCGAAGGATTGGTAAGAAGACCAGAAGGAAGACTTATTTTGAGTATTTGGTAAAGTGGAAAGGACACCCAGTAGAAGATGTCAGTTGGAAAAATGAAGCAGATATTCAAAATCATGGAAAGTCAGTGTAGGAGCTCATGGATAGGATTCCCTTAAATTTTGTCCAGAGGAGTATGATGCAGGAGCGTCGTCATCAACGTGAAAGTGGAGGACAACTCAGCACCCTAACACACATTTTGAAGTGATTTTGAATTTAAGGATGGTGTATCATATAAATATCTCGAAAGGATTGTAATTAAAGTTCTTAAATGATAAGAGGTTGAACCATCGTGTGAGATAGATGGAGATTGCATTTTCTTTAATGTAATTAATATTAGTACAGATCTGAAGCATTCTCTCTTATTTGTCTGTACCCATCCTTTATTGTAATAAAGACTTAGTGGTTGAAATCTTTTACTTTGATAATATAGCACTAAGGTAGTCGGAGGGAAAAGTCTCTATGAGCCATTCTTGTATAAATATATGTATTGTATGCCCAAATGAGGCTGTTGAAAGTTATTGAAGTTGTTATTGTTGAGACTGCTAAAGATTATTGCAGTTCTATGAGCCCATGTACATATCATTTGAATGAATATAACAAAGAAACGTTGATCCAAAATGTTTGGTATTAATGCTACTGTGTCTATCTGAATGAATGGTAGGCTTTCTATTTAATTGTATTCTCTGTTATTACTTGTTCCTAAACTATGAATGCATTACATGGTTGAATGTATGAATCTGTGAGGATTAGATAAGTTTCAATTCTTTCTCTTCTATGAGCTCATACAAGGAGTGCATAGTGTCTCCAAGGCATGCATTGACAGAGTCTAGTTTGACTCAGAAGATCAGGAGAGATAACATGAAGCTTTATTTGCAAGGAGTGAATAGTGTTCACAAGGCATGCGTTGACAGAGTCTAGTTGACTCAGAATCCTAGGAGAGATAACGCGAAGCTTTGTTTGCAAAAGGAGTGCAGAGGACCACGCAAGGTGTGCATAGGTAGAAAAACACTCAACGTCATATTGTTCAAGAGGGACAATTGAGTTGTGTAAGAACTATTTCAAGGAGTGCACAGTCGCCCATAAAGGGGTTAAGTTGAAAGAAACTTGTTGCAAGGTGTGCACAGGGTCGAGTTTTGGCTAAGTGTCGAAGAATTCGTTTTGAGAGGTGCAAGGAGTGTGTAAGAAGAAACATGCTAAGAAGCTTAAAGTTTCTAGGAGAAAAAATCTCAAAAGAGGTAGCGGATGGAAATTCTTTAGTAGGGAGGAGCCCACTAAAAATTTCCCAACTAATGAGCAAGCTCCATTCGGAGGAATCAAGATCTTTCCAGACCGTGACTCTTAGAGTCCTTCGGGACTCCGTGTATTCAGAGGTTTGGAAGTGTTCAAGGAGAGAGATTGTCGAAGTATCGAAGAAGGTCGAAGAAATATGGATCGTTGGATCCAGGAAGGACACGTGGCAGAGATTTGTGTGCTTCAGAAGAAGAGTGCTTCAGAGGAACGTGAGAGTGGAGGAGAAAAAAATCATAGATCCAAACTACCAGAGTCAATCATGGTTGTCAATATGAGAAATACACGCGTCATCAGATCGTGGGATCCGGAAGCGTGTACTCCGAAATAGAGAGGGGGAAATTGAATAAAAAATTCTCGAAGTTCATAAGTTATGAAGGTCGGAATCAACGGTATTCATTGATAAACAGAGGGACACGCGGAGAGTGGATATTTACTCCAGAGGATTGACACTCCGAGAGAAAGATAAGCAGAGGAGCATTGACTGGAAGTCGTCTGAAGTAGGAACAAAGGATGCATTTCAATCGTCGATCGAGGTGAGAACGTGGCACTCGATCCAAAGCTTTGATTACAAGTCACTTAGGGGGAAAAGCTGATTGGAACTCTCAGAACTCTCAAAGCCAGAGTCCCGAAGTGAATCACTTTCGTTGGCTGTCAGAGAAGCGCGGGCCGTAGATTTCTGTCCAGGTCATTTCACTAGTTTGGAGTTCGAAGGAGTAAGATTCATCTGCACTCGAAACAACTGAAGCCCAAACTCGTGAATGGGACAAGGCTGAGGTTATAGCCCATGGATATAAGGAAGAAGGGCCTAGCAAAGGATCTAGCACTCTCCACTCAGAGTTAACATAAGTGAAAGAGAGAGCGTGTGTGGGGGAATCAAGCCCGCATTGGTAACCAAAGGGGGCCTGTGTGAATCAAATTATGGGTCTAGCATAGGCCCGAAGAGTTGATTCAAATCAATGAATTGAAGATCCCTGACCGGGAGGTCCCGCATTCCCGAGGAGAGAGGGGGGGGTTTTGCATCACCCACGTGTTGAGTGATGATGTTTCTAGGTATGGTGACCTCGTGGCATGGTAAGGGGACGTCGATGACCTGAGGCAGGTGCCATGTATTCTTACTAGAGTGTTTTGGGATCATAGGTGTCCCTCTAGGAGTGGACCAACAATGGGACCCAAGGGACCCTCAAGCGTAATTTATGAGCCATAGATCTCTGGGGTTACGTGGACACCCTCAAACCGTTAGATCTATGTCGAGGCCATCCCGATGTTGACCGATTCGAGAGAATGAAGGTGTTTCACCTCCAAAAATCACAAAGGTCGAATTTATGAAGTAATGAGGACCATCGATCCTCAGATCCTTTGGGATTCCTCTCAGTCGTTGATATACAGGGAACGTGTGGTGCCAGATCCTATAGTCCGGAGACTGGGCACTCCAGAGGATTTGGGGTGTAGTGTTGTAGAGAGGTCGAAAGGCCCGAAATCCATAGCCACGTGGTAAGCTTACGGGAGTTCAGGAGTCAAGTACTCCAGAAGATTTGGGTCATTAGACCGTATGCTCCCAAAGGGGTTGAAGGCCGAGGCCACATGGAAATATTCCGAGACTCCAGGATTTCAGGAGTTCGAAACTCCGGAGGTTTCATGTGTAGACAAAAAAAGGAGCGCTCAACGTCGAACGCCAAATTTCCCTTGAGTGTATGCGTTAACGCGGAAGAATATATGTCATCGAATTAATGGAGGATGGATCTCCACCCTAGATAAAGAAACACTAGAAACTTCAGTATTTCGGGGAACATGGAATGACACGTATGCAACGGACCCACGTGGAAGTCGTGTGGCCCTCAAACAATGAACACCCGAAGAACTTTGGGAAGCCATAAATTGTAAACCATAAGTTGGTTTAGATCCTGGTAACAGTCGTTAGAAAGCTACAGGTAAGTAGAAGAGAATGAATCATCTCAGAGAGATGATCCGAGATGATTTGATTAAGAAAAAATTTGATGCCCCATCCCTAAAAGGGTACTTAGGGGTCGAGTGTGTTACATTTCAACAAATTTCTTGACATCAACCTGCATGTCAGGCCGGAAATAAAATGTACTTAGTTGAGAAAATGTTTTTTCCTGTCTAAAATGTCCTACTAATCCACTAGTGTGTTTTTCCTTCAATAGGTTTTCCCTCATTGAACATCTTGGAGTACATAATTTCTTTCCCTTAAACAATAAACCTTCTTGAATCATGTAATATAACCATGGAGTTATGTCTTTGCTTACTATATTTTCATAGGTTGCATAAGCATCCTTAAAATCTACATCATCTTGATACATTTCTTTCAACTCATCAAATCCTACAACATTTACTTGAAACTCTTGTAAAATAAAATTGACTTCTCTCAATGCATCTGCTACCTTAATTGATTGTCCACTTATGTGCTTAGTAGCAAAAGTGAAATTTTGTGAAAACTCAATCCATTTGACATGTCTATGATTTAATTTTGCTTGGTTGTTAATATAATGCAAGGCATGATTATGATTGTAAAGAACAAATTCCTTTGGCATGAGGTAATGTCTCCACTTCTTTAGTACTTGAATAATTGAATAAAAATCCTTGTCATATGAACAATATTTCTACTTTGCTTCATTTAATTTCTCACTAAAATAAGCAACTAGTTTCTTTTCCTGACTTAGAATGGCTCCTATTACAGTCTCACTTACATCACATTCAACTTGAAAGACTTTATTAAAATTTGGCAGTGCTAAAATTGGTTGTTTTGTTATCTTCTTCTTTAATAATTTAAAACTTTTATCAGCTGCTTCTATCCATTTAAATGGTTGTTTGGTTCCTTTAATGATTTATGTAATTGGAGCACACATTCCACTAAAATTTCGGATGAATTTTCTATAAAATATTTCCAAGCCATGAAAACTTCTAACCTCAAATGCATTCTTTGGAGTAGGCCAATTTATTATAGCCTTTACCTTTTCATTTGCCATCTTCAAGCCTTCTCCAGATATCACAAAGCCCAAATAAACCAATTCTTTCTTCACAAAACTACACTTTTTCAAATTGATCAGTAGCTTCTCTTGTTGTAGTTTATCTAAAACTAACCTGAGTTGTCTTAAGTGTTCTTCTTTAGATTGACTATAGATCAAAATATCATCTAGATAATCTATGAAAAAATTACCAATAAATTATTTAAGTACTTCATTCATCAATCTCATAAAAGTGCTAGGGGAATTTGTGAGTCCAAAGGGCATTATCATCCATTCATACAATCTAGCATTTGTTTTAAATGTTGTTTTCCATTCATCTCCTTCTCTAATTCTTATATGATGATACCCACTTTTCAAATCCAATTTAAAAGAATATTTAGCACCACTTAAGCAATCCATCAAATCATGAGTTCAGGGTAATGGAAATCTGTATCTTATTGTAATTTTGTTTATAGCTCTGGAATTTGTGCACATTCTCCATCCTCCATGTTTATTTGGGCTTAGCACTGTAGGAACTGTACATGGGCTCAAACTTTCCCTGACCATACCTTTATCTAACAACTCTTGTAACTGATTTCTTATCTCCTCATTCTCATGTGGGGTCATTCGATATGTTGCTTTATTTGGAAGTTTAGCCCTTGGAATTAAATCTATATGATGAAAGATACTTCTCAATGGAGGTAATTCATTTGGTAAATCATCAACCAAAATATCAACAAATTCATCCAACAAATTTTTAAATTCTTCAGGAAGATCATTTAAATTTGTACTAGTGAGAATTACCTTTGGTTTACCAATCATGGAAAACTATACCTCTTCCTTTTTAATGTCTTGCAGAAACTATTTTCCACTGACCAACAGGACCTTTGATTTGTTTTCTTCATTCTCTCCTCAATCCTTCAATGGTAAGAGAGTTTGGTGTTCTCCATCTTTCTCAAAAGTTTATGCGTTTTTCCTTCAATCATGTATTTCCTTTTTGTCATACTACCAAGGTCTACCTAAAAAAATATGACACACATCCATGGGCATAAAATAACAAAGTACCTTATCTTTATATCTTCCAATTTGAAACTCCACTTCACATTGTTCATTCACTACCAGTTGATGTCCCTTTTGCAGCCATGCCACCTTATATGGAACAAGGTATGTTGTATTTTTCAAAGCCAACTTTTCAACCATCTTTTTAGACACCAAATTATCAGTACTTCCACTATCAATAATGACTTTACAACATTTATCTTTTCTTTTGCAGGCAGTTCTGAAGAGTGTCTTCCTCTATGCATGTTCCTTAATCTCTTTATGTGGTTTCAACGATATTGTTTTCATCATCAAATACTTTCCAACTTCTGGTACATTCTCATGTACAAATGACTCCACACTTTCTTCTTCTGCTTGAACAACATTTTCACTTTCTCTACTAGTGGAAGAATTTTATGGATATTCATATGATCTATCCCCAAATTTATTTCATCTAAAACATCCGATAGAAGATCCTCTACCTCTTTGATAAGGTCTTCTCCCTCTGAAATCACCACATGTTGGTGATTGTTCTTGCTGATGTGAGTTGTTGGCTTCTACCTTTGGAGCTAAAGATCTTCCTCTTCCACCTTGTTGTCCTCTTCCTCTTGTTGAACTACAACCTCTGCTTCCTTGATTATGATTTCTTTCTAGTTTTTATTCTACCTTAAAAGAAAACTGATATGCTTCTTCAAAAGTGTTAGGAGACAAAATGTCAATTTCATCTTGGATCTCATATCTTAATCCATTAATATATCTAGTGAATTTCTCAATATTCTCTTCTATATGACCAACTCTTATATTCAATTTATAAAAATCTTCAGTGTATTTTTTAACTGACATACCTCTTTGCTTTAAATTTTTCATTTGTCTAAAAATATTAAGTTGATGGTCTTGGGGCATGAATTTACCTTTCAATTTTGCTACCATTCTATCCCAGCTCTTGATTCTTGTCTTGTCTTTGTTCTGTCTCTTAGCTTGTACTTCATCCCACCAGAGTAATGCATGTCCTTTCATCCTTGTCACATTTTTTTTTACATTTTTATCATCATGAACATTTTCATATTCGAAGTATTTTTCCATAGTATTGATCCAGTCCATCAATTCATCTACATTCAGGTTGCCTTCATACAATGGGACCTCCATTCTTGGTCTAGAGGTAAGTCCCATGATAGCTCTAATTAATTTTTCTTCAACACCTTCTTCTTCAGGATTTGCTCCCTCTTAACCTTCTACAACTTCTTCTACTTCACTGAAATCTCCCAAGTCATCAACTCTTCATTGAGAAACTTCCATTTCCTCCAATCGTGTCTGGATATTTCTCATTTATTCAATGAATTCAACATTTGAAAAAAGTCTTATTTGACCTCAGCCTCTTCCTCCTCGTATTCTAAAGGCCATATTCAATTATCCTTTCTTGGATGGTGTGCGCTTTGATACTAAAATGACAACCAATCTAGATTGGTTCCCTTATTCTTCGTATTCAAACAATTCAACAGAATTTATTCATTGAATAGAATTAAGAAATTAAAATAAATTCAAAATTTACCTTGTGTAGGTACTTAACTCTTTTCCTTTATCATGTGACCATATGCTAAGAACCACAGGCTTAAGCACAGAAGTATGCGATCAATATGGATCGTTGATCCTAAAGTTGATCAACGATCTACCAAAATGGGGAAATACAATGTCCACCATTAGTATGGATCTCAAATCCTTTCTGGATTGTTGATCAAAACTCAATACAAATCATTGGCCACTATGGATCCTAACATGTATTGACATCGGGATGTCAGGACTTTTTAAAACCTCCAACACCAAAAATCGTCAATGGTTGTGATCCTGTGCGATGAGGGCCGTCGATATTCAGATTCAAATATTTAATCTTAATCGTCCAACCTTTCTTATGTGGGCCACACTGGAGCTGCGCTTGGAACCATGTGGATGAATAAATGGATACCACGTATTTTAGGCCATCGGACCGCGGGGTCTTGGATATCCTTGTGTTAAACTCCTCGTATCTTGATGATACGCGCTAATCCTATACCGTCGATCAACCACTCTAATCAATGGTTAGATCTTAAGCTTGTGGGTCCCATTTTTAATACTTCGATGATATTGATTAGAGATTGATCATTGTCGATCCTATCGTGATCGATGGTGGATCGCTATCCTCCTTATAACAATTCCCTTTGACATTCCCCATATTCCACATGTGTCCGACCTCAGGACTTCATGATTTCGGTCCTATTCAAACAACAAGAAAATGTCGATGTGCCAAAATGTTGTGGACCGTTGATCTAATCCTCCCGATTTGATCACGACTGTCCACTCATCAAAACATGAATACACATGGATTTGGACAGGGTTTTGGTTCAGATATGGAATCCCTCTACGTGTGATCCTTTCGCCTACATTCACAAAATAATTCACCACTTACATGAAACCACAATTATCCAAACCATTTACACTTATAATTCACATAATTGTACAAAGGTTTAATTCTCATAAACAATCTTTTATTCAACATATGAAGGAATATGATTACAACATGAAGCTCAGTTCATTCTGTCTTCTTGCACACTTCACACACTGAATCTGCACTCATTCCAAACACTCACACTCTCATTTCTCGCCTGTCAAACCTTTAATACAATAAGGACCAGATCGATCCAATCCAGAGAGATAGGAACGGTTCTAACCAAAATTACACAAAGACTACATTTATCTTACAACAACCTGATTTTGATCCTGAAAGATAATATCTGATACAAACATATTCCCAATTTATCTAACTCTTACATCTCCTATTAGATTCATGGCAAAATTTCCTTCTTCTTGAACACCCTAGACCATTACAAAATAATTAAAAACAATTACAATGAGGAAACCAACTTCCTCTTAGAAAATTCCTAAGACATTATAGGTCAAATACTAGATTCTTTTGAAAGATGCTCCTACATCAAAAAAATTCACTACTCTTTTTGAGCCAGAATCACCAAGGAGATGAATTAGTATAAGAGAAGGAATCTCTATAAGGATGTACAAGATAGTAGAAACACTAATTGGATAATCTTCCATAGGCTTGCAAATAAGTGTTCCAAGAGCCTAAAGTTTTTCCATCTAAGAGGGAAGATGAGCACAAAATACAATTGTTTCCTAACTCTCCAATGATAAACATATAACTATACATGAAATATATACTAGAAGTAAATGAAGTGAAGATGTTGTTGCAATGACTGTTTCCTACATTGAAGTACTTCTATAATACTTCAGTTAGTAGAAGTACTTCTACAGTACTACCATCATTTTATCCACATCAAAGTTCCCTACCACCCAACTATAAGGTGCCTCCCAAATTAGTTTATGGCTCTCAATTGAAGAAAAATCGAGATGGCCCAAATGGCATAGAACTCCATCATGGAGGTCAAAGTTTGAAACTTGTTTACCAACACTCAATGTCTAATATGTAGCATCGAAGTCAAGGATTTTTCCATACAAGTGGGGCCACTCAAAAGTCTTATGCCCACAAGAATTAAGAATTGTGGTTAGTGCCACAACTGGTGGTCAACTAAGTTAGTCTGCAACTCAATTTTGGGGAAATCCAGATTTGGATTTTATGCATCTTTCATCATTCAAGAAGTTTATTGTTGAAAATAATATCGTCCATAAAGATGTTTGATGAAATTTTTTGCATTTTCTTTAACGGAAAAGAATGCATGTGAGTGGTATTATGATTTCAACCCCAAAAATCTAAAGTCTTTTCCATATCTTATTAGAAAATTTCAAAATTGTTGGATACATGGATATGGTAATGAGATGCATGTAACAAATGTATATGAGACATATTTTTTGGTTGACATTTGTGCTAAAATAGAAAAAAACTATTTTGATGATTTGATGATTGTCCACGAGAAGCACCCTTCCAGTTCTCTCTTGGTTGAGATTAATATGAAATATGATGTGTATACCTACTTGGTAAAATATATTATAAGGAAATTTGCACATCTTAAGAATAAATTGTAGCCTTGTTCTTCATCCCATGAACCACTCTCATATTATATTTCATAAATGAGTGATGTATTCGTTGAAGAATATATTGTACCCCCACGTGTAGAAGGCATTGATCAATGAAACTTCCACCTCATTCTCACATGAAAACAAGGGTAGCATAACTTGTAATTCTTTTCAAAATTCAAATTTTGATAATGTAAGGGTTAGTTTGGAAAGTGTTGTTTTTAAAGAGAAAACCTTGTATGATGACGAGATGTAAAATGTTAAATTCTCCTAACCCAACACCCGACAAGTAATTATGAATAAATTAATTATTGAATAAAATCATAGTGGAGTTATTAACCAAACATTACAATGGGAGCATAAATATGGAAACCATACACAAAGTACACATGTAATTTTTGGGTTAAATACCCTTGGAAAAACCCTGAAGGGAAAACCAATACCTTGTTCATTTTATTAAAAATAAAATTCTAGGCTCCCATCTTGGAATAATGGCCCACCTGAGGAATATACAAAATAGAAAGTAGCCTAGCCTAACACACCTCAAGGTCAATCATTCTATCTTTTTGGATGCTACTTCATTTGTTGCCCCTTTGCTCCTTTCATTGCCCTTTGTCCCTGCACACTTGGATGGAAATCATTTTCCACCCAATCATTGAAATATCACTCTCTCACTCTTTGTTTGTCTACTCCTCTCACTTACGAAACATTTTATAATCTTGAGTTTACCCTAAATCCAAAACCCTAGATCTCCAAAGTGATCAAGGGCTGAAATTAAATCTCACCGTCACTTTAGATCTTGCTAGGATTTAACTTAATTACTAATTCCAAATACTTAGGAATTTAATTAAATTAAAATCACTTTATTAAAAAAGTACATTCACTTAATAATAACTTTATTAAACCCTAGATGGGGTTCTTTCTAGCTCCCAAGCAAACATGGTAGGCCCAGTAGAGACGACACCTAGCCCCAAACACTAGGTGGTTGCAAGTATCATGCAACATAGCCCAAATGTCCCTTTGCATCTCTAATAGGACAATACGAATAGGATGGGTAATGTACTTTCAAGGTTGAGCAGGTCTACAAGAAGTAATTGTGAGGAGTGTGAAGAAGGATGATCGACTAACCCTCCACATTCTCACTAAGCTACTGATGTGATCCTTGTACCCGAGCCCATAATCAACATCAATAATGAAAGTGGTGACGTTCATTCGGTCAGCGAGCATGATCCTTGGCACACAAAGGAGGATGTGCCCACAAGTTCTAATAATCCAACCACTTAATATTCGAATGAATGGGAACTCAAAGGTTGATAGAATTCTAAGCATAATTCCTAAAATGGAGACAATAAATGGTGATGTGTGCATTGGGTTTAGCACAACTCTCGTATATTTTTCATTCCCTTAATTTTCTTGGAAATCCAATAGTCTTATTCCTCTCTTATGTTTGTCTGGTCATGGCTCCCATAAATCAAACGCATCGTTCTATCTCTATAAAGCCATCATGTGTAGTGAAAGCATCCATGCCTACTGCAAAGTTCTACAAAAACTTTTTTCCTGAGGAGGACAGAGACAAAATGCCAAAATTGGAAGTCGAGGTATCTTTGTCATATCATGGAGTTTAAAGAGGATGAGGAAGTAGAGTTCTAGGTGGGGGTTTTAATTCCTAATATTGGTTGCACCAGGACCATGAAATGAAAGTTCTTCCGCACCCTATAATTACACTAGCACACAAAACCATGGTGGGCTTAGGTATGCTACCCAAGGAGGAGGACTTCCTCCAGCTGAAAAGCAGAATGGAAGCCTTGGAAATTTAGAATTCCAATCTGCTCGAGGTGGTAACCTAGATTTATCATCACCAAGGAGGCACCTTTGTTCCTCCAGAGAGGAATCAAATGGGTATTGAAACATCTGAAGTTGTTGCTCGAAGAGGCACTGTGGGTCCCACATTTTCTCAGGTTCTGCATGAAAAGAGATATCTAGTTCTCTGGTTTTAGGTTTTTATTTTTCTATCTAGTTACTAAGAATATAATAAATTGTAATGATGGACAATGACCTGCTAGAATTTATGTTTTCATGCTTTTAAGATAGTTGTTATATGACAGGACCCGATTTCCCCTCAAGGGCATGT
>JZKD02S1651291.1:134065-148430 GCA_000966675.3 Picea glauca
CTTTTACAATGAAGTTACTTTATAAATGAAAGTTGCAAGCAGAATAAATAACTTAAAATAAAATATTAAAGGTACTTATAATGATTCATTTTTATAATTTAAGTGAAATACACTTTACAATGAATGCATGAATTTTTTCAAAAAAAAGTAACAAAAAGAGACTTGAACTCAATGCCTCTTACTTAATAAAACAAATTTTAACCAAGTGAGCTAGTGCAAAACATATTATATTGTTTAGAAGGAAGATCAAGGGTGTTGTTGTTGTTGTTGTGGAAGACGACCTTGGAGAGTGTGCTCATAAAAAACTCTTTTCACACAAGAAAAATATTTCTCTTCTCGACGACAACAAGGGTTAGATCTTGGTTAGCTTACCCGAAAAATGCAAATTTCTCTTTGTTTATGATTTACCAAGTTTGCACAGAGCGCATGACAAAGAGCATAGTAGACATGAAAACACTTTCCGCTCCATTTCTAATTTAATGAGATCGCACATAATGCGGGGAAAAGAGCATACATAGATCGAAAAAAGTAGCAACCCAAAAATAAAAAAACAAAAAACCAAAATAAAATCAAAATATTATCTCTGTAAAATTTAAAAGGGCATATTCATGCTTTATACCTCCAGATATGACTGAAATGGCCATATCTTGGGCAAACATAAACCTTTTCAAGTGAAAAAAAAACACGTTCCTAACTGAAATGAGCACTTCGGATGCAATGAAACAGTCCTCTCACTTGAGAAATGTACAAAAATAGCAGAAACCAAAGACGTAACAACACGACTTCATGATCTCGATCTACAATGGGAGCAGGTCTTCAAATGCGCTCTAATACTATGTTCGATAACACATGTATTTCGATAGAGGATGAACGCTTTCAATAGCCACTCACACAACTATATTAAAGATCAACACACTGATTTTTCACGTGGTAAAACTACAAGGAAACATCCATGGCCCCAACCAACGTGGTCACTTGGAGAAATTTATTAATGCAAAAGAAAAATATTACAGAGATATTTACAAGAGAGTTTATCACAATCGATCATTGGAAAATGACCCTCCATGCTCTTTAAATAAATATCATGGACCAATCGGGTACTAAGCCACATATCAATGTAGTTGTTTAGATTGAGGAGAATATGATCCATTGGATCACTCTATGTTGGGAACATATCGTGACCATCAGATTACCTAACTACAAATGCATACTAATGCACACTAAAGAAACACACTAAGAAACACAATTTTGACATATTAGACCGAGTTGATCTTAACTAACTCCTAAGTGTCTAAATATCCTAACATGATGAAATCTTCATGAGGAGACAAAACGATACCGCTTGATCAAGGATGGGAAGTCCTTCATCATTAAAGCACACATAGTTAAATCCAAGATCTCTTTGATAAGTCCTAACCAAGCCAAGAACTTGATCTGTTCTATTAGGAAGTTTGTATTACTCTTCTTAAGAGAGAATGAACCAAGGGATTAATCGATAAAATTAAAGACATGTCTAGAGGGATTTACTAAATAGTAGAAACATTAGTTGGAGGACCTTTTATAAGAGTACAAAGAAGTGTTCTAGTAGCCTAAAGGGTTACCACCTGAGAGGGAAGTGGAACATGAGATACAGTGCTTGTTGAATCCCCATTGTCAAACATTGGGCTGTACAAATAGTCCATCTTGGAAGTAGATGAAATGAAGAAACAGTTGCAACAACTATAATTGGAGTAGGGAGTAATTTGACTAAGCACCTCACCTTGTGGGTCACCTATAATCATAGTACCCAAGAAATATGGGACTTGGATAATGTGTATCAATTATATAACTTTGAATAATATCACTCTCGAGAATCAAAACCCTCTTCCTAGGATTGATGACTTGCTAGATCAATTGTATCATTCTAAGTACTTCACCGAGTTGCATCTTAAATAAAGATACCATCAAATACAATTTAAGGAAAAAGACACCTGGAATACTTCCTTCAAGACAATGCAAGCTCTATATGAATGGATGTTAATGCCTTTTGACTTATGTAATGGACTAGCTACATTTATGTGTTTAGATGAATGATGTATTGCATTCCTTTCTAGATTCATTTGTAACATTGCACTTAGATGATATATTGGTTTATATCTCTACCTAGGAAGAACATATCTTACATCTCATGAAAGTGTTATAGACTTTGAAAAAACATTAATTGATGGAAAACCTGAATAAATGTGAATTTGGTCTACACTTATTGGTGTATTTAGGGTATGTAATTGGTGGAGGGGAACTCAAGATAGATCCCGCTAATATGGAAGCCATACTCAAGTGGCCAACTCCTACAAATGTCACTAAAGTTAGGAGATTTTTTGGGGTATTACAATACCTATGGAAGTTTATAGCATTCTTTTTAGTTGTGGCCACACCATTCCATGCCATAACAACGAGAGACAAGAGTTTTCAATGGAGAAAGAATCAATAGAAATATTTTGATGAGATAAAATGAAAGATAAATTAAGCACCAATACTTGCATTACCTAATTTGTAGAATCCTTTCGAAGTGGAGATAGATGTAAGTGGATATGTTATAGGAGTGGTCTTGTTGCAGGGAGGTAAGTAGGTACACTATAATTTTGAAATGTTTCATGGTGGAGTCCTAAACTACCCTACATATGACAAGGAACTATATGCTCTGGTTCAAATATTAAGAAGTGGAAGAACTATTTAATAATAACCAACCACTATAGTATTTACAGACACATAGTAAGCTTTAACAAACCAGACACCACAAGTGTATGGGGTTTTTACAAAAAAATCATCTAGTCATCAAATATAAGAAGGGTGGCACTAATAACTTGGAAGACATGTTTTCAAGGCCACCCACATCCAAGATTGCCTTTCTCCCATGATGCATACAAAGATGCATACATAGAAGATAAGGATTTTAAAGAGGTGTGTCAATAGCTATAGGAACACGTTTGTGTAGAAGAAGGTGATGGTAAGGCTAACCATCATCTCTGGGATGAGTTTCTCTACAAGCTAGACAAGATTTTTGTTCCTAAAGGTGAAATATTGTAGCTTATCAGAGATACCCACACCTCCAAAGTTACATGCCACTTTGGCATTGGGAAGACATTTTCCAACTTACACATGGATGCATATTAGCCTAAAATGAAATCATATGTAGCGCAATTTATTATAGGATGCATACTTTGTTGTACGAAGAAGTCTAGTAATAGAAAACAAGGTTTATACCATCTGCTACCTATACCTACTAGCTCATTTTTCAATTTTTCATTTTTCAAAACAAGGTTTACACCAACAAACAATCCTTTCTTCAATTTTCTTGGAGAGCCACAACTAGTCAACCACTCTGTAATAATTAGGTTTCAAATAATAACCTAGATATTTTAGTCCACTGTCTAAAGGCTAAGTGTGAAAAGATAACAAATGATGAGTTTGTGCTTCCACTTTAGGACACAATTCATTACAGAGAATTAGAGATTTGTTACTACTTATTTCCATCTTAGACACCAAACAAAAGGTCTCTAAAATGTGTTTTTATGTCCTCCATTCCCTTATCGAGCTATCCCCAAATAAAAACATCATCTACAAATAGAAAATGTGTTATCTTTTTTACTTTTGATTGAGCCTTCATGTATCACAAAGTTAAGTAGTCTACTCAAAATTTCAATAATCAATAGAAACAAAAAAGGGGATAAAGGATAGCCTTGTCTCAGACCCCTTGAATCTTTAAAAAACCTGGAGGGAGAGCCATTGATGAGCACTGAAAAAGAAACTGATGACACACACCCCAAGATACAATTTACTGCCTTGAGTCTCAAGCCAATTTGAAGCATGACCAGTCTGAGAAAGGTCTAGTTGACCTTATCATAAGCTTTGGCCAAATCAAGCTTCGTAACTGCTGCTAAAATATTTTTTAACTTAATGGTATGCAAACCCTCTTGCGTTGACCCAATTACGTCCAAAATATTCCAGTTAAAAAGAAACCCAAACTGCTCTTCTGAGATAAATGTAGATACGTCCCCTTTATTTCTGTTAGCAATTGTTTTGGCTATCACTTTGTCAATGAGGTTACATAGTGAAATGCGTCTGAAGTCACCAAAATAAATTAGGTATGTCTTCTTAGGAATCAAAGCGATAAAAGTTGCATTAATCCCCCCCGAAATTCTTCCAGAGATCCTTGACTCCTCCACTACCCTAAGGATATCCTTTGCCAATAAGTCATATCAATCAATATAAAACTCCATCATCCATCTGTCTGGACCTTGACT
Organism: Picea glauca; assembly: GCA_000966675.3. Classification (NCBI taxonomy): domain Eukaryota; kingdom Viridiplantae; phylum Streptophyta; class Pinopsida; order Pinales; family Pinaceae; genus Picea; species Picea glauca. The sequence continues at coordinate 138,349 of JZKD02S1651291.1, forward strand.
CTTTTCCCTCTTGAAACTTGCTAACACCTCCTTCAACTCTTCTTTTTCAACTAGGGCCCCCATTTTGTTGTTCATTTCTTGGTAAAAAAACTTGGGGAACAAACAAATCACCCTCATTTACTTAACTATATGGATCTATGTAGGTTATTTGAATAGGGTTTTGAAATGGGACTGTCTAGCAGTCAAAATCTCATTGAATGATATGAGTTTAGAACCATATGGAGAATCCAATTACCAAATGGTGTTGATTACTTTCCCGTGAGCAACAAACTTATCGAGCAACTTTGTATTATTGCCTCCCTCCTCAAGTGACATTGCTTGACTTTTGAGCCTCCAAGTGGTTTCTTCAATGGCTAAGAGACAAAGTTTTTATTCTTCCAGTGTTGTGAGTTCTTCCTATTATTCTAAGGTAAAAACTCCCACTAAATTTTGTGAGAAGAGCTTGCTCGTATTCTCCTCTGTCTTCACTAGCTTGACTTGACACAAAGCTCTTTTCCTTTTTACCATTATGCCACCAAATTTTTTACATTCTTCAATTTTGAGACGAATTGAGCTATTGTAGAGTCCCCTGTTAAGGGATTAAAATGTTTCCAATTATCACAAATGAGTCTCCATAAGTCCTCTCTTAACCAAACATGGTTAAATTTAAAGGGTCCTGGGGGTTTCTCATCCTCTTTCTCAAGTTGTAAGAGAATTGGACAATGGTTTGAAGCACCACACACTCCTATCCAAGACCCATACCGAGTAAAACCCTCCAATGAACACTCTTCTATAAAAAATATATCTAAGCATTTTGAAACCCTCACGATGCCACTTCATCCATTCCTCCAAGTTGGAGCCACTATAATAGGTTCTATGTCAAAAATCTTAGAATATTCAAACATGTGGAAAAATAAATGTGATAAGGGATATTTCCTTGTAGAATCCCCCCATACCTCTCTAGAGGATAAGTTTAGATTTAAGTCACCACAGATAATTAGGTTATCCTCCCTCAAAATCCCCTGATCAACCAACGATTCCCAACACAACTTTTGGTCTACATAAGGTCCATACATGTTGAGGATGTTTAAGACCTTTCCCAAGTCCTTAGCCTCCCCTTCCAACACAATACTTGTAGAACAAAATCTTGTGTTTAAAGCTGTAAAGGTAGAGTTCGAAGCTATTAGCAACCCCTTGGACATACCTACTACATCTAGTGTTATGAAACTCCAGTTTGGCATAAGAGGAGTCAAAATTTATATTGCCTTGGCCCTAGAGGCCATTGTTTCTTGCAAAAGTAAAATACCAAGCTAGTATAGAGTGAAACAACTTATGAGGGCTTGTCTCTTATGGGCACCCCCTACCCCTCTCATGTTCAGAGACAAAATTATCGTGGAGGAATCACTCCAGAGGGCTTCTTGGCTCTATGTGCCCTAGAAATGGTCAATTGTCTACCTTGTTGAACCTGTTTTAAGGCCTTGTGTTTGGATTTTGAGATGAAGGGATTATGTCTTGGCTGAGCTTGTGGCTCCACTCATGGAGCCATGCRACCTTCAACTATCCCATGCTCCACCACACCCRTAGGTTTGTGAGAACGTAACTGATACCACGAGGATGGAGGCTCAAGTGGMTTTGGTGAGGGAGACAAATCCTTTTGAGAGACTTGCGAACGTATATGGACATTAGTGTCACCCCCCCTCCCCCCCCCCACCAAATTGTGTAAGCTTGAAAAGCCCTCTTCTAAACCCATAAGAGGAGCTTCAAGATTCTCCGAACTAAAGATGGGAAACACAAATTTTGATGAAGAAAGAAAACCTAACTCCTTATCAATAGGAGCAATGGAAAATAACATACATTGAGCCTTTGATACTGCAATCCATCCAGAGGCATTTGACAACCATTATCGCGTGAACTTTGAGATTTGAAAATAATCTGGGTCTAAGCATCCAGTGCCACCCCACTCTCTTTTTTGTGATCTTGTGTAAATGGAACTGTGACCACCTCTTTTGGGAGAGAGTTATCATATTTCTTAATCCATATTTGTATTTCCTTTGGAAGATACATTGCAATTGGACATTCTCACGTGAGGTGCCCTACCTCTCGACACCTAATATACTTGAATGGTAGCTTCCAATAGTCAAGGACCTATGAAAATGAGCCTAGTTTCCAAACTATGTCTATTTCTGACAAGAGTGTTTGGCTTAAGTCCAATTTGACAAGAACCTTCGCCACCCTTTTGTCCTCTAGTCGTAGACTTTGATCATCAAAGGCCATGGGTTTTCCAAGAGAATTTGCTATTTCTTCTAACAATAGGCTTGACTAGAGCTCCCCGCAACACCCAAATATGTTGGATAATGAAAGGTTCAGATTGAGGATTAAACCCCAGGTGCCATTTCTTCAAGACTAAATTGAAAGGGCCCCAAAGCCAAGCTCGTGCTAAAATCACCTCCATGTCTTTCTTAGACTTGAATTCAAAACAAATCCACCCCTTAACCAAGATATCCCTTAACCAAGATATGAAAGCTCGACGAATAACCCAAGACTTTCCTCCAACTGTTATTCAACCAATCAATTAAATGACTTCTCGAAACAAACTTTCCCATAAACTTCCCGACTAGCGCTAGATTGGATAAAGACTCTACCCTCTCTAAGCCCAAATCAAACCCTAACACCATACTCACTCTGTCCACCCTCGCATTGATACTCTTCTATTTTTACCAAGATTGAAATCCATTTCAAGGTTGACAACAATACCCAAAGATGATTCGAAATCCGAACTAGAGTAGGGCTCCTCGCGTGTCTTTACTGTTGGATCAAGGTTCCCAATCTATGTTTATACTGAGATCGATTCCCCCCTCACAAAATTTTCACCATGTGCCCTCTCTCTGACCGACGAGTGGACCAACAATTTTTTTCTGATAGCAGAGCTAAAATCCCTAGTACAACACCGAATCTCACAAAGTTCTTCATCATAATGAAAATTACAAGATAATCCTAGGTATCGTTATCTTCATATTCAATTAACTTGTCTTTCATAACTACTAAACTATGAAAATTGGTTACCACAAAAAGACAAAAAAAAAAAAGCTAGACTGCTTATGCATCCGTATTCAACCATTTAATTTTATTATAAAATTTTTTCTTTTTTAAAGCTTATTATCTAATCCTTTTGTTTAAATACTCATTTTAATATAAGTAAGGACAAATTAAAATCTTATACCATTCTAATAAAAACTGTCTCAATTAGTTATGAGATAAGCTTAAAAAAAATAATTTGTAAAGTTTATAATTTTGAAAGACATTTTTTTGCAAAGCCTATACAAATATTAAATCTCATTTTTAAAACAAATACTCATTTTAATATTTTAATATAAGTAAAGAGAAATTAAAATCTTATACCATTCTAATAAAGACGGTTTCAATTATTTATGAGATAAATTTAAAAAAAAATAATTTGTAAAATTTGTAATTTTGAAAAGATACAACACTTTTTTTTGCAAAACCTATACATATATTAAATTTCATTTTTAAAACATCTACTACTGTAGATTTATAAAAACCAAAGTGAGTTAGATATAAAAACCAAAGTGAGTTAGGTAATCTAGTTATCAATTATTTGATTTACCATTATTAATTATTTGATTTACCTCTACCAAAGGCCAATCAAACAGAAAAGACGTCATGAATAACTGAAGGAATGAGAAGTAATAACATAATCGCAACTGAGGCGTCACTAGATTCACCCATTTGATTTGATACTTTATAACAACTAAATTATTTGAACCTTGATATAAGAATGAGGATCTATTAAGAAGAGTCTCGCCTTAATGTATAACCACTCAATCAACTGAAGATTGGTCCAATTCAGAATAGTGATGATGGAATCAACGCCTGTCCAGGGAATCCTGAACATGTCATACTATCTAGAGCGAACGTTGGAAGAAGCACAGAATCTAAACTATTTGTCACAACCAGTGGTAGCAGATCTTTCCAGCCACGTGCAGTTATATATGAGTATGTTTCAGACACTGCGAGTATATTTTAGAAATTGTTATCATTATTACAACAGTGTGCAGGTATGCATTTCAGACATTTTGAGTCCATTTCAGACAATGTCATCATTATTATAACTATTAAAACAATGCTTTCGTAACGTATTATGACAATTTTTTCCCACCAAAAGTTCGTTGTAGTGGAGTTTTTGTCTGTATGTATGGTGTTTTCAAGGATAAATGCTTGTGTCTCAGAGCCAGGAACATATGCATGGATTTCATAATCTTTGTTTTGGAAAATCTTCCAATTGTATTTGGATGATGTCCTTACAGATAGGGCCCGCCCTCTTCTCCGGGGGCATGCAGAGGTGGACTAATGGGTTTTTACCGTTCGTCCGTCTGTGAATAACAGGAGGCCATTTGAAAGATCCCTTGGTCTTAAGGACCAGTGTGAAGGGGTGAAGGGATTTTTTTGGTATTGCGAAGGGATTTTTTTCGTGCTAATTTCATATGTTGTTTTCAAGTAAATTCCTCTAGGATTGGTAGCTTTAATATGATTTTGTTTTTTTGGGGGTCAATTTACTGTACATGTTGTCTAATTCATTCTCCCTTCAGCGTTTGAAAAATCTAAGTTGCAACAACATTGACTCAGATTTGCAGAGTTGGTTATTTGTACTTTGAAATACATTATGGATTTGGCTTGAAAAGCTGTAAGCCCAGATGTTTATTTGGTGAAAATGAAACACCCTTGTTTTTGTTCTGCTGATCTAAATCGTGCTTCTCAGGGTTTAAATTTTGGAATGTCTTTTCCAAATAAAACTGGGTGTTCATATGCAAATAAATATCATTGCTTTTCAGTCACTTGAGTTATGGGGAGTGTATATTTTAAGATCTTAGGTTTAGTCCCTAAATCTGGACTGATATCTGATGCGTCTATCCATTAGGCAAATAGTTCAAATCCTATCCCATCATGTTTTCTTTTCTACAAATTCAGCTTTACATCATGTTTTTTTTTCTACAAATTCAACTTTTTAAAGCTAGTCATTGACCTTATAGATTTTGAATTTAGCTTGCTTGCATTTTTTACTATGAAATTTACCATGTATTTTTTTGCATTTTTGACTAGGAAATTTACCATTTTTATTTTTTTTTTGCATTTTTGACTATAGAATTTACTATGGTATTTTTTGACAGTGGCGTCGAGCTTTTTTTTTTGCTGGTTTAGTATTCCTATCCCAAGTTTTATTTGCCTTTTTGACTATGAAATTTACCATGGCTTTTTGGCCAGTAGCGTGGAGCTTTTTTCGCAGGTTTAATATTCCTATCCCAAGTTTTATTTGAAGATTGATTATTTTGGCCGCAAGTTGCTTGGATATCTGATACCTAGACATGGGTTTCTGGGTTTTTGTTTTCTCCGGTGGTGAATTAGTTTTTATGTTTCTAATGAACTCCAAATGTTTCAGTGCACATTTTGTCTTTTTTATTTCTGTTAACTTTAGACAAAGGTTGTCTTGTTCTTCAACTTCAGAAGATTATTATTTGGTTTCTTCTTTATTATTTTTGTAAGCGAATCTGAATATTCTAATATAAATATTAATTTTTCAATCAAAAGTTAATTAGTGCGTCTTTGGTGGGAACTTTTTGTTGTCAGAGTTGTAAAACCTAGGCTCTGTATTTGTTACAGATACACCGTGTTTCAAAATGCATAGCATCTCATATAGCGTAGAGCACGCTGAAACCTTTTCATATGATTATTTTCTTTTAATATGTGTTGTACATCCAAGTTTGCTTGTGCTTGTGATTATAGGTGCCAGTGCCATAATTAGGATGCTATTTTCAAAAGCTGGGTTGAGTGGTGTGTCACATATTATATATATACATAATAGATTTATTTACATATGCATTTATGCCCAACGCCCATAGATCTGAACTGTATGGTATGTTTCTTCAATTGGAACAATTTCTTTGTAGTCTGTGTTTTTTTTGAGACAGCCAACACTTATTTCATCCCTACTCAACTTATTGCCATGGTTATAGAATGGGAGCTTGGCGTATCTCATGATTCTAGATACTCAGCTGAGACTTCCAGCACCACTTAAAAGTTACAACAATCTTGATACATAGCCAATGCTGATGTAATTACTAAAAATAAGTACTTATTGAATGTAATTACTCTTACTAAGTAATTACTAGATATAATTACTCATATAAAGTAATTACCAAATGCAACTATTAATTTATATTTCTAACTACGGATGAAGTTAAATGTATTTACTAATTCATTAATTCTTAAACTATATGTTCCTTCAATTAGACCTAATTGTATTTAGGTAATTAAATTCTACATTCAAATAAACTTATCATATTGAAAATCAACCATTTACTTACCCTCTACATTTTTTTTCCACCTTCTACTCTTGCAATAACAACATTATTGTTGTTTTGTCTTTTAAAAATGCTCATTTTAGATGTAGCTCCTTTTCATATTGAGATTTTATTATTATTATTTTTTTGTTATTTGGTTTTACTTTTGGTGGGTAAGATTCATTGGCTCAAACATAACAACACATTTATTAAGTGTTCGTGTTATTTGTATGGCTTGCCATGTTTGCACCAATGGTGTATGTAACATGGTCATGGCCTTGTTGATTTGGAACATGCTACAAATTGTCTCCACTTATAAGCAGGGGAACAGTAAAAGCCCATTAGTTCACCTCTGCATGCCCTAAAGAGAGGGCAGGTCCTACTTGTATGGGTGTCGGTATTGAAACAAACAAGTATCGAGACAACCAGCAATGTAGCGACTAAACTCATTTCTAAAAGTTATTGTTCCACTAAGTTTTTTTAATCTATCAAGATCAATAGATTTAAGCCTCTACAGTGGTAAGTTATGAAGCCTCTATAATGGTAAGTTATGAAATATGTTAGATGTTTTTCAAGTAATTATAAGAAAACTTATTCATATGTATAACCACTTGTTTATATTGATTTCCAACTCACTTTATGTCTCAGGTTATTTCTTCTGTCATTGTACTTTCATGATACACAGGTGGCTTGCTAGACATAATGAAGTATTTGGCAATTTTGATTTATCTATAGCTCTTTGGTAAGTCAACACTACTGTCTATTTGTAAGTCAATTCTAATTGTCTATCATTCTAAAGTTTTTGGTTAAACTCATTTTCAACACATATCTTTGTTGTGCATCTTAGAAGAACTATTATATATCTTTAATAGAATACTAACAGAGTGGATGGTGCATACACAGACTTCATACCAATGCTGATTGGCATAAGAGAGCACCTGCATTTTCTAATATCCCATCTAGTTTTCAATTTCATTTTCTGTAGTGTGCTGGTCCATGCCATTTGGAGTAATTACTGCAACAAATTCATGTTGCTTCTTTACGTTTTAGGTAGTTTAACCATATTTGCCAGAAAGGTTAAAGCATTCCTTCTATTTGTTTGTTATTTCTCTTACTTTGTAAAGATATGCCCCTCTGAGATGTAAGTTTTTCCATCCCATAGATCGATTGGGACATTTAATAAAAAGTCTTTTCTATTATATTATGTACTGCTGTCACTGTGTTTCTTTTAAAAATGTTCCAATTATGCTTTTTAGATGCATGTTTTTTCAAATTTTCCATTCTTCTTACTGTCACACAACAGAAAATTAATCTAACAAAATCACTTTGATTCAGCATATAAATCTTTGGTAAAAAGTTTACCATGAGCATCAGCTTCTTTGCAATTCAGACCAACTCTGTGAACTTTACAATTTCATAAGACTTGTCTCATGAAGAGGAAAAAAACCAACTACCTCAAAGTTTTAACAGCTTACCTCTAGATCTTAAGGTGTCGAAGTTACAAGGATCAGGTTAACCTGTATTATCATAATTTTTTTCCAAAGAAAAAATCATGATTTCCATTCATAGCTTGAATTTAAATTATATTTTCCACGTGCTTTTGGGAATTACAACAAAGATGGGCTTTCTGCTGGCCCTTTCTTCCAAAATATTCATGAAAATCCCATTACTTTACAGTCCTATTTTTCAATAAAATAGACCCCACTATCTAACTGCTGGAAAAGCAAAAAGCTTCATCTGAGATTTTTTACAAACATATTCATAATAAAAAGACAAAAAGGTAGTTTTCAGCACCTGAAACCATTCTAAAGGAAAAAACAGACACAGAAAAAGCATTATCATAGACTGTATGTAGAGTTGGCAACAATGGCTCCTCTATCGTCTTCCAGAATCATAGTCCCTTTTGCAACCTGAAGAGCTTCCTTTGATAGGACATCTGCCTCCTCATTTGGCTACCTGAAAATATGAGTGACTGAAATTTCCTTGAAAGAGCTGTCCACCATCTTCAGCTGATTGCCAATAGGCCTGAGATATATGTTTGATAATTGCCATTCATCCAAATAATTACTAAACTGGAATCACCAAACATGTATATTTTTTTAACATTTTTGTCCAGGGCACACTTTAAAAGGGATAAAATCAGCATAATTATTTGAACCTGCCACTAAACCAGCTTTTAACTTTAGGAAATGATCATCAGAGAAGTACAAGCTACCCCCAGCACCACTCATATCTGAAGAACGGTTACTAGCTCCATCAAAAAAACCCTAGACTTTGGATTTGTTGATATCCAAGTTCTTTATCTGTCTAGGTTTTTTTGGAATAGCAGGTTTGAAATTCACTGAAGAAATTGATCTCACCTGTGATATAATTTGGAATGGCAGAATAAATTTCTCTTCAAAAATCATAGAGTTTCTGACCAGCCAGATATCCCAGCTTATGAGACAGGGCAGAGCCCCAAAGTCCTTTAGTTTTTTTGATGATGCCACTTTTTGAAATTTGTTAATTGCTCAGCTTCTGACCAAACCTGTTGAGCATTTTGGCATTTTATAAGCAAGTGGGAAATCATTTCATCATCCCTTCTACATAGCATGCATATCCCTGGGTCATGTTTGTTCCCCTTTTGTAAAATTTCCCAAGTCAGAGCCTTATTCTTAATGGCAAGCCATAAGAATATTCGAGTCGTCTTTGGAGTCCTTAGCTTCCAGATCAGCTTCCACCACCATTCTGCTTCTTGTGCTTTGACAGAGAACATTGTTTTGTAGTCCAAACATGCAATATACTCCCCCAAAGGTTTTTTTTTGGACCATGCAAGAGTGTTATCTTCATTCATGAGTCTTAAATGACTCTGCTGCAAATTTTCAACATATAATTTCCAGAGATCAGCAGTTTTCCCTTCCATTCCCATTGAATGTGCATTTTTCCACTCCTGTTGCCATAGACCAGCAACACCCTGGTCTGCTACCTGATAAGGCTAGCCTTTTTCCTGCAGTAACTCTATCATCTCCATTGGAAATCTTATCATGTTCTTGCATACTATCCAAGGATCTGAGTTGAGTCTTACCTGTTCACCATTCCCCACTTTCCAAGCCAACCAGTTTCCAATTACAGGGAAGGCTTGGCCTAGAGTCTTCCAGTGAGTTGAAACATTGTTACAATCTTTCTAGGATTCTTTGTCCACTCAATTAAGGATCCTGGCCTGATGTATTTCTGCTCTATTATCTGCTTCTACAGACCCTCAGACTTTATCACTCTCCACAAACTCTTAGCTGCCAGGGAATTCCCAAAGAAATGAATATTCTTTAATCCCCAGCCTCCTTCCTCTTTAGGCTTTGCAATGTTTTTCCACTTTACTAAACAAATCTCCTCATTTTCTTTTTTCCTGTACCACAGAAATTTAAAACATTTTTTCCTTATAGTCTCAAGAACACCTTTTGTAATGAAATCCAAAGCATGCCAAAAAACAACAATTGCTTCTAAGACCGATTTCATGAAAATCAGCCTTCCCCCAATTGACAGCCACATATTACACCAAAGATTTATCCTGGCCTCAGTCTTTTCCAGCAGCCAAGACCAGTCTCCTTTTCCATACCCATTTTGTTTTAGGAGGAAACAAATATATTTAAGCCCAGCTTGAAAATTGATTTGCTTAAAGGGGAAGATTTGCATCCACTGATTTTCCAGGTCTACATCTACTCCATTAAAAGTTATGGAATATTTTTTAACATCTACCTCCAAACTTGAAGC
>JZKD02S1651302.1:0-38672 GCA_000966675.3 Picea glauca
TTTACACACTACAATGGAAAACCTTGTATGCATAAAGGTTAATGATAACACATAAATTAGGGAAAAATATACTATAAAAATGAGTACTATTCTCTCTTCCTTTAAGAAGACGAAGACATAGAGTTTATATAAAACAAGATTTTACTAAACAGTTTAGAGTATCCAAAGTCACGTCATGCATAGTTATTTGTTTTATAAAGAACCCGAGTTCGCATAGAGGAGTTTAAGACACCCCTGGAGTTTGGTCAGTAAAATAACAATTCATCAAACAAATAAACAGTGATAAAAATGTTGGTTGCTCACCACGGGGGTGAATATGCTTATGAATGTACCACTATGTATTTCAAAGGTCTCGGAGTGAAGAAATCTCGCTGAAAGTAAGATGCCATACTTCTGAGTCAATACTTTTAAGTCAAAAAAATTAAGACAGTTAAAACTTTTAGATGAACCAGGTCGAAATTTAGTTGGTTTTTTTTTCAATGAAAAAGTAGTTTCAATGTTATTTCATAAAAATTATCTTAATAACCAATCTGATATACAATATTCAATGCTGCAGTGTTATCCAACATTTAATGCTGTGGTATATATATCTGATCTGGGGCGATCACAGCCCCTCTTAGTCCTGGAAGGATTTCCCCAAGGACAAAAGAATCCAGAAACCGAAAAGACACAGTTACCATCACAACCGCAGTTAACCTTAAGCCCGATGTTAACCCCGGGACAGGGCAGAACAGGGAGATTTGGTTCATTCATTTCATAGTTACAATTGTTGGCCGCAGGTCTCTGTAGAGACCGGTACTTAACTTCAGTCCAGTGAAGCTAAAACGAGTGCGTGAACCTTCTGAGATACCAACCTTCAATGCTACAGCAGCGAGGATATATAGGACCTTGATATATATCACTGGCACCCATACACGCAGAGGATGTTACGTTAAATGATAATATCAGTGCCAGAGAAAAACCAAGACACACAGAGGAGGCTTGGAAGGTCTACACACATGCATCACAGCCAAGTTGTCTATAAGAAACACGTCTCCAGCTTCCCAGTTCACCTCTACGTATTCATTGTTCATAACTCTGGCACTCTCCTCCATTATTGCGCTCGGAATTGCAGACCCATCTCCACATAACAGCATGTTATAATTCTCAGCTTCTTTGTACATGGCAGCAGGAATATAATTAAACAACACCTTTCAATCGTTTTGTCCTTCAAGGTTCTCGAAGGGAGCGAAGGAGGGCAGTTTTTTTTTAAAGACAACCCAACGGATGGACTAAGAGACAAGAAAGATTTAAGGATGGAAATAAGGTAGTCATAATCATTCCAGTTGTTGAGTCCCTCTTGTTCAACCCTTCACAAAAGACACTACGGATAGCGAGGTCACGTGCGCTGAGGTAAAGTTGGAAGGAGTGGCCAAACACCTGTTTGATTTTAGGCCGACGGTCGCTATCTGCTCCAGGGGGGAAACGCCAGAGCAACAACTCACTATTTTCCACAGGTTTCTCTCCCCATGCAAACGTAATTTCTGCTAAAACTAGAATTAACAACGATAGGTCTGAATTGGATTAAAGGTTTAAGAGGGACAGAATGGGTGCTGAGGTTTTGATGCGCCAAGCGTAGAAGAGGAAGGAATAAGTTTTGAACCACAAGATAACACCTAACTGAGGGTTGAGATGATATCGCCTAACTCGCCCAAACCTGACCATTGTTCGGAATCCCAAGAATTCGTCATACACTTCTACGCAGTGAAACGGAGAAGAGGAAAACCTCCTTCAGTAAATGGACAGCGCCTAAATGGAGGACTGAACAACTTCAGTTCTTTAACTACTGTCGATTGACAAATTAGGATTCTAAAATCCAGAAGGGGAGTTCCTTAATATGCAGGGATAGATTAGCCTTACTGTTCGCGAATGAAATAAAAGGAAATTCTAAGGAAGAAAAGGGGTGGAATACCCAGCAGCCAAGGAACACAGGTTGTAGCTGTTCTTTCATCGGTAGGGAATACCCAAGAAAATTCTTCCAATGGGAGGCACGCCAAAGTCTGAACGATGACCCAGCTCTATTCTGCAAGATCTTTGTCATTTAGCAAAGGAGAGACACACTCGGTGAGTGTTGGTAATGGTTAAAAATCGAATTACACGATCGGGAGAGACGGTACTGAGACAGGTTGGGAGAAATTCAAGAGGAAGGGATTGAGAACTCCTTTCAAGATTCTCAAGGTTTCCTTCAAGAATGCAAATTAATAAAGTACACAGGAAAACAGAACCTATAGACCCGGTATTTTCTTGACAACTTGAAGTTCTGTGAAATTTCCAGGAACAAGAGAGGTTCAACCATATATTTGAAAGATTTTCTACAGAACCCCATTATCTGCACCTAAGTGTCAATCAAGGAAATTCGACTACCAGTTTCCAATTCGTCAATTCCCAATTCTTTTGCAGGAACAATGATCTCATGCACATTTTACAAGATAATTTACAACAATCTAAACTAAGATTTTACAGTGAAAATTACAGCAATTGATATATCATTACATAGTGAGGAGCGTGAGTGTTGAGTGTATTGTTGATCTCCATAAGAACGCTAGCGCCACGCCCTCTCGCTTGTTAATCGGGAAACTTTACCAGTACCTCCCAACAAATGCTAGGGGTACTCTTCTTCCCCCTGAGCCGAAAAGGGATCACGAACACCAACCATTTAAAAATATCTCCCAGCTTGTCTCGCAAGGTCGAGCTACCACTCTCTAATCGAGTTGGGTATCCCAACTCCCACAAAAAAAATCAGTCAAGAGTAAAATACGAAAGCATAACCTTACGCATACCAGACGTGTTTCATTCCCCTCCTCTTCCATTTCCTTTATAGAGTTCTCTTAGTGACAAGTTTCCAAAATGCACATTAATTTACTTTTATTAAATTTTTATTAGGAAAATTATCCCCCGTACACTTGTCACCCGATCCCTTAGTTGCACCATAAATTCATTTAATTAATTAAATTAATTTTCCAATTTTCCTCACCCACCTAAAAGTTTTCTTAAAAACGCTCATCGATATCCCTTTATTCCCTCACATTCCTTTAATGAGTGATGTATTTCTTAAACCTTAGTTGAGTTCAAAATTGAAAAGTTATCTAGACTAGATTCCCTTCTATGTTCCACATTCCTTTGTATTTAAGTTTCCCCTTTTTGGTCTAATTTCTAAATTAGCAAGTTTTGCACATAGTCAACAATTATTTTTTTTGGATAAATTCTTTCTTCTTTAATTTTTAAATTGATTTTTTTCATCCCCCTTTATTAATTGATTAATTAGTTTTAGTCCTTATACCCCTAATTAGACCTATTCTCTAATTTCAATTAGGCTTAGCAAAATTGTTTTAAAGGGAAATTTTATAATTATTAAACTGTACTCATACAATATTTATTCTAAGTCTTACCAAGTCAAAAGGAGATATTGTTTTCTAGGTACCTAGGTTCATTGACTCACCGGTGTTAAAACCATGACGTGTCCTTCAAGATACACTACGTGCTCCAAGGGTGTCACTCACCTTTATTCATGTTTCTTCGACATGCCCTTCAAGACTTACTACGTGCTCCAAGGGTTCCACTCGCCTTTTGACTGATTTTGCTAGATGTCTAACCCTTGGATTCAAAACTCCATCAGGTGACCTTGTGGGAGACTAAGTGCCTCTAAGGAATAAGGACTCTTCCTTATTGTGCTCCCTTTAGAATCTTCAGGAGAGAATGTCTCGGTCTTCCCTCACGGCATCGTGGATCTCTCGAACTAGGTAATTGTTAACCTACAGTTTGAGCCACAGCGTGAGTGCTAGTAGGATGTGGCAGGGTTGTTGCCACACCTCTCCCTCAATATCTATGGTTGTCGTGCATGACCCTTTTACTCCAAATGTGAGTCTGATTAGCAAGTTATCGTCAGCCTACATCCATCAACAAAACATGTCAGCGAGCCATAAAAACCTCATAATATACCAGTGATATGTCACATATGCAATAAAAGAAATAATCAAACCATAAACAGTCCACTCCGTAACTCGATCTGAAGTTCAAGGGGGTTCATCGATGCCATCGACATCCTCGATCTATCAAGAGTCTTGCACACTCAGGAGAAACCAGTCAATAGAACCTTTCAACACATACATAATCAAATAACATATTATCATATCCACAACATAATCATAATCCATAAGCGAAACAATCAATCATATAATGAACTAGACCACTTGCACGCAAGTGTTCTCAAAGAATAAGTCAAGTCATGTCGGTGCGCAAGAGAGGGATGGCACAAATCTCTATACATGTGATCTCCCTCACAACCCCAACATTTAATAGGTTTCTACCTTGCATTTTTCCCAAAGACTCTATCATTCTACTTTCATTTTGAGTTGGCTACCCTTGAGAACTATTTATGAAGAATGGTGGCTTGTGTCATTTCTTCCTCTACTCTATATTTCCTTTCTTCTTATCTTCTCAATCCTCTTGAAAAGTTGGTATTCTTCTATGTTGATCATAAAGGAACTTGGCTCTCCTTATTTCTACCTCCAATGTCTTGGGAACATCATATTGTATCTTATTATTGAATATTAAAGGAAACCCACTAAAAAATATTTGAATATTGACTTGCTCATACTTGATGAAGTCAACATACCTTAGCATATCCATGAATATTCTCTCATACTCAGCCATGGTCATGCTTCCAAGCTTGAGTTCAAATAAATATTTCATATTCCTATCGTAATAATGCTTGGATAATTATTTTTTCTGGAAATACTTTCTGAACTGCCTCCAAGTAATATTCTTCTCATCAATGTGATTTACTTGCAAAAATTGGTCCCACCACATTCATGTTTTTCCCTTCAACTAGTAAATTGAAATTATTCCTCCTTCCAGTGAGGAAAAATTATGTAATTTAAAATACTCCCTCATCCCCAATATCCAAGTCTCTTCATCTTTATCTTTCTTGTGCTCACCATAAAAGGTAGGAGGTTTCATCTTCCTCATTTATACTTGCATTTCATCTACTCTAGACCTTTTGTTGTTCTTTATGACATCAGATAAACTTGGAATAATGTATGTTATTCTAACTGAGTGCATTGGTGAGTGATGTTTATGACTACCAACACTTCTATATTCTCTTCTTTTGGCATGATATCTATAATTCTTTGAATTACTTGAATTTGTCTCTTTATCCACCTTTTTCTCTATTATGTCCAAAATATGCAACAACCTGATGTTGATGCCATATTGTTGCTCTTTATATTTAATAATCTTCTCATTATCAACCGTATATATCAAAAACTCTATTTTCCTCTACCAAATTCATGATTCATTCTTTACCTTCTCCATGCCCATTTGATTATGTCCCTACATTATTGATGCTGACACACAAACCCCTGACTTAATCTTCATGGTTGTAGGTCCTCTTTGCATCTTCCATGTATCTTATATCTTTGTTGAATTATTCTTTGTTCTATTTATTTCCTTAGTTCTGCAAAATTTGCATGCAATAGGATTTGTTAGACCACAATAGTTTAACAAATTTTTAAAATTCTGCACAATTCTTACCCTTTAAGTGTACCAAAATTATTATTTCATATTTCTTGTGAGTTTTAATACTCAATTCACACTTATGGGTGTATATTTAGATTCTTCTATCAAATACTTTTCCAATGTCTATCTTCTTGTTCAATTCTGATTTTTGAGCAACAAGTTATAACCATTTTATTATTACCCACTTACTCATTTTGTACACTTTCTAGTCTAATTCATTTCCAGCCTTGTTCTTGCATCCCTACACCAAACCCTTTGGGGTTTTGAAATAAGATCAATTTTATTTCTTCATTCTTACATTTTTAGCAATCTGGCCAAGTGTCACCTTCATCCATGATCCAGGTTGCTAGTTACAACTTATTGAAGTTTTGGTTGTTTTCATCTTTTAGTACTGAATGCTACATGATTATTTTATCTTATCGTGTGCACTTTTGGATACTCATAATTCCAATATGGCTCCATGGATGTATTATATATCTCAATATATTTCCATAGACTACTCTTGTTCCCCAAAATGACTTCTAAGTAGGAAGTTATGGCCTCTGGAATAAATTGGTACCTAAAAATTACCTTACACTATTTGACCTGCAACTTCTTCATACAAGCCCGGTTTTGTCAACAGGTTAGCTCGTTGAAAATATCTCTCTGAGATATTTCATTTTAGAAGAATAAATTGTGTGTGTTAAAATTACACACAATTTTGTACAAATTTTATCTTCTAAAAATGTTGTTTAGGCCTTCAAAATGGCCTGGAAGATAATGACCTGTAAAACATTGTAAAGTTATTGAAGTATATCGCTAATTTATACTGAATTAGTGACTGCTATAGTGTTATGGGTCTAGATGGAACCCAAAAATTATTCCATGTCATCCTCCTCGATTTCCTAGACCTAACTCATTATCCTTCTCTCTCTTTTGTCTCTCTTTTCCCTTTACGTTGGCCTTCCTTTTAAATAAATTATTCATATTCTATGGGCCCCACCTTCCAAGATGGTGTATCTTTGACCCAAATGGGACAAGGGTCCCACTTTGGCTATCAAATTTCCATGTAGTTCCCCTTCATTGGTCACACAGATGGGTGGGTCCCATTCCACACCTTTTCCTTGGTGCGTGTGAACTTGCACATCTTCCAAATCGGGCAGCTGATATTTGGCAAGATCGACAACAGAGAGGCCATGTCGCATCCCAAAAGTGCCTTAGGTTTAACAAACCCCTTGGGTCATGATAGTGGTTTATCCCGTGATACGTGGCATGATCTGAGTTATTTCTCATGGTAAAGGGTCGAAAGCCAAAACCGCTTAGCCCCCATGGAACAATGGTTTATGCTATTGGTTATGTCTTTGTCTCACGTATCCCCACCATGTCACATGTCACTGTGCCACCAACTACCACTATACATGTGCCACCATGGAATCACCAATATGGAATTCCACATCAGCTCTGCCACATCACCAGCACATCACCGCCACTTCATCGCCATATCACTTCCACATCATGCTGACATCATGTGAGGAAAAATACCCAAATTTTCCCAATTTCAAAATTTTCCATAATTACATAATTTTCAATTTTGTACATAGGACGCCATGGAACTATGCAATTAAACTAGTTGTGGACAAATTAAACCTTGCAACCATCCAATTACTTCTATGCACAACTAGTTAACATTTCTGGGCTTGAATTCCACTTGGATTCACTAAGATATTAGGGAATTTTACCCAATTTCGCCCTTTCCATGGTTACTCTATAATTTCTGAAATTCGACCAACTACAGGCCCGAATGATCCAGATGGATCTCAGTGGCCATCCACCTCTTCCACTGAATCACCATTTTGAGCCTGTGGTTTTGATAAACCATGATATTCACCCTTTTGATGTGGAATGGAATGTAATGTCATCTTCATTTGTTAATTAAAGACATCATTTAATGATTTCCTAGTGGTCTTATGTACATGCCTACATCATAGAATTGATGCATCGGATCCCATTAGAACTCTACAGTTAAGCGTGCTCAAGCTAGAGTAGTACTGGGACGGGTGATCACCCAGGAAGTCCTAGTGTTTTACATGCCTATGACATTTTATAAACTTAGTCCAATTTATCCCACATGCATCATGGGAATTGTTCTCCTCTCACTCTCTCATATATAATTGAGGTGAAGGAGGCCCTTTAAGGATGTAATGGAGTGTGATGTAAATATTCTTGTGAATGAAGCGCAACCAACATTTCTTTCTTTTTAGAGATAATCTACACCATTTTTTCAGTTTGTGTTTTGCAGTGTTTTTCTATCTTATTCAGTAATAGAAGTTGGGTTTCAATGTATTTTGGTGTTCTCTTCTATATTTTTGTGAATTTCATTGTTATATCTCGTTATATTTTTTCCTTCATGTCGTTCTCAAAATAATAAGGATCAGAGGTATTAGAGCAGTCTGCCCCTAACGAGGTCAGGGTATAGATATTTGGGTCTCGAGCTAGTTTCTCTTGAGGAAAACCTGTAACATTCTCGACCACCCGTGCCAAGCTATGCTACTCCAGAAAACGCTTTCATTCTTTGCTCAATGATGCAGGAGCATCATCAACATAAAGCAAGCCAGCGCGAAAGCAAAAGACAGTTGGACAAGTGCCAGCACAAATTTTGAAAATCACCTTGAAATTGTTGCCCAATCTTAAATGTAGCAATTTAATGAAGAGCACTTGTATAATGTAAACGAACCTTGAGCGATTTGCTCTCGTCCTTAGTAGGTAGAAGGCATTTAAAGTAGTTAATAGGTAGATAGAATTTAATTCTAGATTAGACAGTTTTAGAGCGCAAGAGGGAAACGGGATATAGACACCCTCATTTTGTATTGTAACATTAGATCAGGAGCAAGAGCATGCAGAGAGTTGTGTAAGAACACCCATGTACAGATATTTGGATTAATAGAAAGAGGTTGATTCAAATTCATGGTTTTGGTGTTTGTTCTCTGTGTATTGATGCTGAATGATATGCTCATGAATGTTTGCTTCCTGTTATACATATGATTTATATGTTGTGTATATGATTTTATGTTTTGAGTTTGAAATATGAGAGGAAAGGATAATGGAATGAGTTTCAATTATTTCTCTATCTAAGTAAGAATTCCTGCAAGGAGTGCAGTTGAAGTGTCCGCAAGGTGTGCGTCGACAAGAATTCAGGGTTGTGTCTCTGAATCTCAGATAGTTTTACTTTTGTTCTCATTTCCTCAAAGGTGCAGTTGGGCACAGGATCCGTGCAAGGAGTGCGCAGGCCAAGCTAAGCCTCAGAGTTGCAAGTCTAAGCAGGGCATTGAGAGACTGTTGTTGTAGGACTACGCAGAATCGAAGGAGTTTCAAGCACTTGAAGTGTTTGAAAAGTTGCCGCAAGGAGTGCGCGCAAAAATCTTTTCTAAAAGACACAGAGTTGTAGGAAGCTTAGGAAGGATAAGGCCTTCGAAACTGTTAAGAACAGCACAACAGAAGTTGTACCTTGAATATTTAAGAAGGTGTCGCAAGTTTGCGTGAAGGTGAACAATTTCTCACGGAGGAGTACTTAGTTCATTTTTGCAGAAGTCGCCAAGGAGGAACGGATGGTCGGTATTCTCTGAGGAGGATTCATGAACTTTCGTGACCTTTCCCGATAGGAGAGGGAAAGGTCAGCGTTGACTGTATCGACATTCGGGGATTCGAGAGTCCGACGCTCGACCACTGACCTCGCGAAGTTGCGAAGTCTGATCTCCCGATTGTAAAGATGGGGATCCCATGAGGATTGCTATGGGTACAGATTTCCCGATAGGGAAATAGAAGAACCGGTTAGAGTTCTTCGGGCCATGTGAAAGGAAAGATCCTTTGAGCATGCGGACCACCCGACCTGCGGGTTGTGGAGGAAGGGCATGCGCGTCGACGTTAGTTTAGTATCAGAGCACAGAAAGGTTCTTTGCTTTCTGTAGCAGAGAAAGAAAATTCCCTATGCCGCCAAGAAGAAGGGACAGGCAGACACTCGATCCACCAGAGGATAGGGAAATGCCGAGAAGAAGAGGCAGGCAGATGATAGATCCAGTTATGGAGAGAGAAATGCTTGATCTATGATCTAGACTCGAAGACATGGAGACAGCGCAAAGACACACAGTTAGTGCTGGGGATCTAAGTGATTCCAAGAGTGAGATTGAGGTTGAACGTGAAGAAGAAGTTGCAGCTGAAGATGTATCAAACGAGAGTTTTATCAAAGCTATTGTAAGGATGGGTGCAAGAGCAAAGATGGACATTCTAGTTTATGAGGGAAACTTGGATGCAGAGGAGCTTCTAGACTGGATTAGAGCTCTAGACACATACTTTGACTATGAAGATGTCAAGGAAGACAAGAAAGTCAAGCATGTTGTCACTAGATTGAAGGGACATGCAGCATTGTGGTGGGATGAACTACAAGCTGACAGACGCTGCAAAGGCAAGCAAAAGATCAAGAGCTGGGATCGAATGATCGCAAATATGAAGGCAAAATTCATCCCCAGGGACTATCAAATTACTCTATTCAGGAGGATGCAAAACCTGAGACAAAAGCTGATGACAGTACACTAAGGAATTCTATAAACTGAACATCAGGGCAGGTCATCGGGAGAGCGATGATGAAAAAGTAGCCATATACATGAATGGCCTGAGATATGATATCCAACATGAGATGAGCATGGTAACCATCCAAATGGTGGAAGATGCTTACCAAATGGCTCTGAAAGTTGAAGAGAAGCTGACCTGAAAGCAGAGTCAAAGAGGTCGAGGCAGAAGTCAGCCCAGAGGAAAATCAGTTGCCCAAGACAAATATCAGAAGCCCAAGGAGGACTGGAAGAAACCTCAGACTTGAACTAAGAGAGGTAGACCCTCACAGAGAGGGCCATATGTTGAACATAGAGGACAACATATTGAGCAGAGGGGAGATTATGCTGACAACAACACTTTTCCTCGTACTAGAGGCAGAGGAAGAGGAAGAGGTGGAGTAATAACATGCTTCACATGTGGAAAGAATGGGCACAAGTCTTACGAGTGTCCAGACAAAAAGAAATAAAGTGGAGAAGCTCACATCACCGAGGCACAGAGGCGGGATGTTGAGACAGAAGACGCTGAAGGCGAAAGATCGTTGATGATGCGAAAAGTCCTTTTGACACCCGAGAAGGAGGTAGAGAGTTCAGTCCAAAGGACCAGACTTTTCAGGACTTCTTGCAAAACCAAGGACAAGGTATGCAAGGTCATTGTAGACAGTGGTAGCATGGATAATCTCGTTTCTACAGAGATGGTAGAGAAGCTGGAGCTAGAGACGATTGATCATCCGAGCCCATACAGAGTTTCATGGCTACAGAAAGGACATCAGGTAACTGTCACTAAACAATGTTTAGTTGAATTCAAGATAGGAGGATAAAATGATAAGATATTATGTGATGTCATTCCTATGGATGTTTTTCATCTATTGTTGGGTAGACCATGGCAATATGACAAAAATGTGATTCATGATGGGAGAATGAACACATACACCCTAGAGAAGAATGGGAGGACACACATGTTGCTTCCGATAAAGGATAAGGAGGTGAAGCTAGAAGTAAGCAAAATTGTACTTCTCATGAGTGGGAAGGAACTTCTTACAGAGGTTAATAAGAAGGAGGATCCACAGTTTATAGTGGTCAGAAAGCCTAGAATTGTTTTGACCATCACCAAAGTGGATGATTTACCAGAAGAAGTTCAGGAACTGCTGGAAGAGTTCACTGACATAATAGTGGACGAATTACCTCATTCGTTACCACCAATTAGAAGTGTGAGTCATCATATTGATATCATACCAGGATCCAGTTTGCCAAATAAATCCACGTACAGATTAATGCCGCAAGAGAATGAAGATGTTAAAAGGCAAGTCCAGGATTTGTTGGACAAAGGTTTAGTCAGGGAAAGCTTGAGTCCATGTGCTGTTCCAACAGTACTCAGTCCGAAGAAAGATGGAGGCTGGAGGATGTGTACTAACTCGAGGGTGATCAACAAGATAACCATTAGGTACAGATTTCCATTGCCAAGGATGGATGATCTGATGGATTTCTTGAGTGGAGCAAAGTATTTTTCAAAGATTGATTTGAAAAGCGGTTATCATCAAATTCGTATGAGAGAAGGTGATGAATGGAAGACAACATTCAAAACAAACGAAGGGTTGTATGAATGGCTTGTTATGCTATTTGGCTAAATAAATGCGCTGAGTACCTTCATGAGGTTAATGAACGAAGTCCTGAGGGAGTTCATCGCAAAATTTATCATTGTGTATTTGGATGACATACTGGTTTACAGTAAAACAGTGGCAGAGCATCTGAAGCATTTGGCTACAGTGATGCAAAAATTACAGCAGGAGAAGTTGTTGATAAACATGAAGAAGTCCTCATTCATGAAGACAGAGCTCATTAACTTGGGGTTTGTCATTTCTGCAAATGAGTTGAGGATGGATCCAGATAAGGTGGAGGTAATAAAAAATTGGCCATCACCGAAGAATATTTTCGAGGTGAGAATTTTTCATGGATTATATAGTTTCTACCGAAAATTCATTAGGAATTTCAATGGAATTAGCGCAGTGATGATGGATACTGTGAAAAAAATACATAGGTCTTTTCACTGGACAAAAGAGGCTGAAAAGAATTTTAACCTGTTGAAGAGGAAGATCACAGAACAACCAGTTTTGGTGTTGCCGGATTTACAGAGAACATTTCAAGTGAAATGTGATGCAAGAAGATTTGCAATAGGGGCAGTCTTGAGTCAGGAAGACAGGCCGATAGCATACTTTAGCGAGAAGTTGAATGAAGTGAAAGTGAAGTACTCCACTTATGATAAGGAGTTTTATGCTATCATCCAGGCATTGAAGAAATGGAGACATTACTTGATCCCGAAAGAGTTTGTCTTGTACAGTGACAATCATGCACTGCAGTTTGTGACTCAATAGGAGACGTTGAATCAGAAACATGTCAAATGGGCTGAGTATATGCAAAATTTCACATTTTTGATTAAACATATTTCTGGTACTGCTAACAAAGTGGTTGATGCTTTGAGCAGGAAGTGTTTATTGTTGCAGGCGTTCAAAGTCAAAACGTTGGGTTTTGATGATCTCAGGAACATGTACGCTGATGATCCATATTTTAAGGAGGCGTATGAAGCAGCTGAGAATCCAATTCTCAAAGATAGAAGCCAGTGGATAGAATATATGATCCAGGAAGGATTATTGTTTAGAGGTAATCAACTGTGTATTCCGAAATGCTCCATGAGGGAGAATCTGCTGAAGGAGAAGCATAGTGGAGGATTAGCAGGGCACTTTGGTCATGAAAAAATGTTCGCAAAGCTGAATGAGTCATATTTTTAGCCGGGAATGCGAGAAGACGTCAATAAATTCGTCGACAGATGTAGAATTTGCCAGCATTCGAAGGGAAGGAAGAAAAATGTGGGGTTTTATCAACCATTGCCCATACCAGAGAAGCCGTGGGATGCAATTAGAATGGATTTTGTATTGGGGTTTCCAAGAACGTGAAGAGGTTTTGATTCAATCTTTGTGGTGGTGGATAGATTTTCCAAGATGGCACACTTCATTCCATGTCAGAAATCCAGTGACACAACTCACATTGCGAACCTATTTTTCAAAGAGGTCATTCGACTTCATGGGTTGCCGAGGAGCATAGTTTCCGATCGAGATACTAAGTTCATAGGGAATTTTTGGAGGACCTTATGGAAGAAGCTGGGAACTAACTTGTCTTTTAGTTCGGCTTATCATCCTTAGACGGATGGATAGACAGAATTGGTAAACAAAAGTCTGGGAGACTTGTTGATAAGCTTGGTCATAGAGCACCACAACCAATGGGACAACATATTACCACAGGCAGAGTTTGCTTATAATGATTTGATTAATAGAAGCACAGGGCAGAGTCCATTTCAGGTTGTTTATGGCATGCAGCCAAGAGGAATTTCTGAACTGATGGATTCAGAACAGACTACGACTAGGAGCGCTAGTGCAGAAGATTTTGCAGAATCGATAAAAGAACTTCATAGCCAGGTGAAGGAGCGATTGCAAAATTCAAGCCAGGAGTATAAGGGTAGAGCAGATCATCACAAGAGACAACTTCAGTTTGAGGTTGGTGACTTGATTCTGGCACATTTGAGAAAGGAAAGGTTCCTGAGAGGAACATACAATAAGCTGAAGATGAAGAAAATCGGGCCATGTAGGGTCTTGAGGAAATTTGGGACGAATGCTTATGAGATTGAATTACCCGATGGGATCGAAATTTTTTCGATATTCAATATCTCATATTTGTAACCATATAGAGCTGAGGAAATAGGGACTTGAAATGAGAAGCTAGTGATCTAGTGGACAAAGCAAATGCCAGTTGCAGAGAAGCCGTAGATGGAGCACATACTGGATAAAAGAGTGAGCAAGAAGACTAGGCGAAGAGAATACTTTGAGTATCTGGTCAAGTGGAAAGACCATCCAGATGAAGATGCCAGCTGGGAGAATGAAGCGGAGATCCAAAAGCATGGATGAACCGTGCACGAGCTCATGGACAGGAGACCATGAAAATTTTCAAGCGAGGGAGTATGATGCAGGAGCATCGTCAACATCAAGCGAGCCAGCGCAAAAGCAAAAGACAGATGGACAAGCACCAACACAAATTTTGAAAATCACCTTGAAATTGTTACACAATCTTAAATGTAGCAATTTAATGAAGCGCACTTGTATAATGTAAACATACCTTCAAAGATTTTCTCTCGTACTTAGTAGGTAGAAGGCATTTAAAGTAGTTAATGCAGGTAGATAGAATTTAATTCTAGATTAGACAGTTTTAGAGCGCAAGAGGGAAACGGGATATAGACACCCTCATTTTGTATTGTAACATTAGATCAGGAGCAAGAGCATGCAGAGAGTTGTGTAAGAACACCCATGTATAGATATTTGGATTAATAGAAAGAGGTTGATTCAAATTCATAGTTT
The DNA here is from genome assembly GCA_000966675.3 of Picea glauca. Lineage (NCBI taxonomy): Eukaryota > Viridiplantae > Streptophyta > Pinopsida > Pinales > Pinaceae > Picea > Picea glauca. Next base: position 14,540 of record JZKD02S1651302.1, read on the forward strand.
TTGTGTTTGTTCTCTGTGTATTGATGCTAAATGATATGCTCATGAATGTTTGCTTCCTATTATACATATGCTTTATATACTGTGTATATTATTTTATGTTTTGAGTTTGAAATCTGAGAGGAAAGGATAATGGAATGAGTTTCAATTGTTTTTCTATTTGAATAAGAATTCCTGCAAGGAGTGTAGTTGAAGTGTCTGCAAGGTGTGTGTCGACATGAATTCAAGGTTGTGTCTCTAAAGCTCAGATAGTTTTACTTTTGTTCTCATTTCCTCAAAGGTGCAGTGGGGCACAGAAGTCGTGCAAGGAGTGCACAGGCCAAGCTAAGCCTCAGAGTTGTAAGTCTAAGTAGGGCATTGAGAGACTGTTGCTGTAGGAGTGTGCAGGATCGAAAGATTTTCAAGCACTTGAAGTGTTTGAAAAGTTCCCGCAAGGAGTGCGCGCAAGAATATTTTCTAAAAGATGTAGAGTTGTAGGAAGCTGAGGAAGGATAAGGCCTTCGAAACTATTAAGAACATTGCAACAGAAGTTGTACCTTGAAGATTCAAGAAGGCATCACAAGTTTGCGTGCAGGTGAACAAGTTCTCACGAAGGAGTACTTAGTTCATTTTTGCAGAAGTCGCCAAGGAGGAATGGATGGTCGATATTCTCCGAGGAGGATTCACGAAATTTCGTGAGCCCTTAAATCTCACAGAGGAGCAGGGGAGATACAATGAAGTATTCTCTAAAGGTTCTAAGCTCATGAGGGGCAAGACTGTAGATCCAAGCCACAGGGGTCGTCGGATTTACACGTGGAAATCCATATCGGGGTTTCGTGGGTTGAAGTCCCATAAACACTGCATCAGGAATCACGAAATTACGATACGCAATATCTCGACAGCCAAGAAGATTTGTGTGGGGCCATAGCGGAGTCGGTGAGTGGACAGGTGGCACACCATATCAGGGTTTCACGGCAAGAAGTCCCGAAACATTTGCATCAGGATTCGCGATACCGCGAGGTCCGAAGTGCCGATGGAGTGAAGCGACGTGGTGCTGAAAAGTCAAACTCGTGAGCACATCGGAGTTTCGGCGAATCGGGATTCGAGAGTCAGTGAGACAAGTTGCTCAACATTGCGAGTGCCGAAATCACGATAGGGAAAGTCCCAATAGGAGAGGAAAAGGTTAGCGTTGACTGTATCGACATTTGGGGATGCGAGAGTCTGACGCTCGACCACTAACCTCGCGAAGTTGTGAAGTATGATATCCCGATTGTAAAGAGGGGGATCCCACGAGGATTGTTGTGGGTGTAGATTTCCCGATAGGGAGATAGAAGAACCGGTTAGAGTTCTTCGGGCCGTGTGAAAGGAAAGATCCGGTGAGCATGCAGACCACCCGACCTGCAGGTTGTGGAGGAAGGGTGTGCGCGTCAGCGTCACTCAACATACTGTAACATACCCAACATCCAATTGAGCTATCCCACATAATTTTTTCGAACTCCATGTAAATAAACATATACACACATAACTCTTGTGGAACGTTATATATATAACGTAAACATACAAATACATTCTGTAAATGAACATATTCATACTGAAATAATAGTAAACATATACATGAAACATACATAGGAAATACCCATAAATATAAAGACAAATAGTGTTAGAGCAAGATTTGCCTCATCCTATGCAATCTTGCATAGAAGGGCTTATTCCATTTCCCTATGCAGACTTGTCTTCCTTGTTGAAAGAATCCAGAGACAAAAATACAAAATTTTCCACTTGTACGTATCTTTCACACTATACAACAAGTGTATACACAGGCTGCACCACTACAACCCACATACATCAGGATTTGTGCCATAAAATGAAAATTAAATGTCGGGTTTCCATGTCACAACATGAGATCTCTGATCCTTGGCCTTCCATATAATGGAAACATTATGAATTCATTTTGAAGGCTATAAAGAGACCAATTCTGAGCTATGGAAAAAGAAAAAGAATTCAACTTTGAGAGAAAAGTTACTCTGGAGAAATTATTTACTTCATATTGAGTCTACATCCCTTTGTCCTTTAAGTCTGAACACAGTGTTCAGCCCCCAAGCTCTTCCATTATTGATGGAGAACCTCATTGTCTCCCTTCTATGAACTTGCCTTTGGTGGAGAATTGAAGTGGTGGAGGCCCAGCTGGAAAGAACTTAGTTTCTCGGTTTCGAACCGTGCCGACATGGAAGTCTGTAATATTTTCACTTTTACTGATCATTTATTAATAGAAATACTCATTTCCCATCAAATTAATATCTTGCAAATATATTAGTTATTATCCATGGGTGTATTTGTTATGTATATTGATGGATTATTCTATCTAATGTGCTAACCTTTTATATTACCACCATATGCTTGTTTTTGCTTGTTTTTTGAGAACTTGTTGCAGGTATGTTGACATAGGGGCAAAACCGAGGTTCAATGCTTCAACAACGCACCAACAAAACCCTAATTACTGGCCCTTTCGGTAACACCTGCGAAGTAGATGAAGTCTCACCCAAGGTATAGGCAGGGGTGGTTGCAGGACTCAAGTGTCTACAACCTAGTTGGGACACAGATCTGTGATTACAATACCTAACAAAGCACATAGCAATTAACAATCATCAATATTTAACCCTTAGTCGCATCACAGGAGAAGACCCTAATTACAGAACAACGTAGTATTCCACAAGATCTAACACCTCCAAGCACTCATCATATAGAAATAGATCTGATCTAGTATTCATTCACATTACTAAGAACTAAGCTACTATATCATATGCATCTAACACATATTTCTATACTAAGCATAACTCAAATAACAACCATAATGCACAAAGAAACCATAAGACATGATATACGTGGTTCAACCCCAACGTGGGGCTATTTCCACAACCTCTTCATTTTCTTTATTATCTTCTTTCAATCTTCTACAAGCAGAGAACCACAAGAACCCACTCCACATAGGACAAGAGATCTGCGCGCACCTTTCCAGACTCTCCTTCCCCGAGCTAGGTTACATCACAAAGCCTCTTTAAAGTCACTTGCACTTAGCTCTGCAAGTTCTCATGCACATAGTATGCACAAAGCTAAATCAATCACATAGATATAACTACTTACATCACTTGTACTCAGCACAATAGACCACTTAGCACCACGTCTCTCCTACTTACATCACCTAGATTTCTATTTATACATTACAAAAGGGGCCAAGGCATGGGTAAACCAATGGGCCGACATCCCATATCTGTTACATAAACTCTAAACCCAAAAATTCCCTAAGAAGGGGCCAATATCCGATGATCTCTGCTACACTTTGTTCTCCGCCTTCGACCATCCTGTCAAAGTCCCAAAGCTAGTCAAGCATGACCAAGGTTCTCCAAAACTTGGTCAAGGACCAACAGGCCCCCAACGCTCACCTGTGACTCATCCTAAGTCACTCTGATCTGGGTAAATCTGCCTCAAATGCCTAGATCTTGGCTCGAGCTGCCTTGACCTGTTGCTTCGCCAGAGCCTCCTGCTCGACAAACTCTTGAATAACCTTTTCCGTCACAGGTCCTTCCAAGCATTGTTCCACTGTGGTGATCACTTGTTCCAGTTCTGCACCTCATCCTTCAATGCATTTTCCCGTGAGCTCAACATCGAACCCCGTGAGCTGCGTGGGTTTTTTCTTCCTTACTAGCTTACCAACAATCAAATGGCAGGCTAGGTGCACTGCACCATTCTGAATGGAGGCTACCTTGTAGCCTCGCTTCCCCTTTTCCACATCGCCATAGGTATCTTTAATTTTCTGCGCTAGGGCGTGATCTGCATCCTTCCCTAGATAAAATCCTTGTGGTTCTGGTCCTTGCATGCTTAATCCGATGATCTAATGGATCAATGCTAGATCTACGGTGATGTGTCTGTCCAGCCAAAAATAACCTCCATGGAAGCAAGACAATAGAATTTTAATGCACGCGTTAACTTCCTGATGCCTTCCAAAGTGTGGTATATTCATCACGTTTAGGATGGTGGACCTCGCTATGTCCATAGTCCACGGTTGGGGGATGATCTTCGACTTCTTCCCCTTTGTCTTGGTCAAATACTTGTGTGGGATGAGCATGCCATAGTTCTTGTGGTCTCCCAAGTTCAAGTCATTGATCTTCAACGTCAAGATTTTTCCTAAATGTGGTCCTATTTCCTGTATCCCCTTTGGGAGGTATGCTGATCCAGGTGGATATCGGTGGCCACCCACCTTTTCTGACTAGCTCAAAACAGTTTTCTAGCAAATTTGGCAATTTACTATTTTTAGTAGTTTTTAACTTTCGGGGCCATTTTGAGGGCCCAAATGAAGGTTTCTCAATATTGAGGTTCTTAATTATAGTCAAAGGCATTATTGAGCACCCAAAATGAATCTCCACGATGATACCTTTCCAATGGGCTATCACACACCTAAAATGAAGATCGTATGCAAAAGTTACGACCTCGGGAAGTTGATGTACTAACTTACCCAAATGGGGCCCACATGACTTTTGGTGCTTCATATCCTAGGGTTAGGTTTTTGGATGTCTAGGGTTTTTGGAATTATTGTTTATTGTAAAAGGGCCTTCAGAGCCTCATTGTAATTATCTTCTTGTGAATGCGAGTATCCGTCACATCTCTTCTTAGAGATAAGCTGCCACCATTCTAGCAAGTCTTTCACTCTGTATTTTTACAGTCTCTGTACATTTCTTTGATTAATAGAAATCTTGTATTATGATATATCTATGTTTATGGTTGCATATCTGATACATTTCTATTATATTATTGAATATCTGTGCATTTCTTTATTATATCTCTGTTCTTAATTCGTGCCGAAAATAATCTGGATCAGTGGTATCAGAGCAGGCTGCTCTTGATCATTTTTTCAGTGCATGTCCCCGACTAGGTACGAGTATAGCAAGTTGGGTATCGAGCTTGTCTCTCTTGAATACAATCACTCTCTCACACCCAAGAAACACTCAATGGTGGAAGAAAAGAGAAACGACAGAGCAAACGATCCTATCAATCTATTGCTTGAGTAATATCTCATGTGATGGAAAGACGAAATGATGGAGAATTTTGCCCACATCCTTCAATGCCTACTGATAAAAGCAGGCACATCTTCATCAAGCGACCACTTTTTAGGCACCTCACCTTTCAAGGTACAAGTTAATTTTGATATTCCTAAATTTGAAGGACAAATAGATGCAGAAGCCCTAGAAAAATGGTTAACTCTGCTAGAAGGTTATTTCTCTGTTCACAATTTTTCCGACAAAGAAAATATCACCTTCACACTCCTTAAATCTCTCCCTCATGTCAAACATTGGTGGAAAACTTACTAGGGGAAAAGTTCCACAGAGGAGTCTAGAATAAATGGGGTCGATCCCACTTGGGATTTTTTTTTGGATGTAGTAAAGGAACAATATTACCCTGTTGGAAACTATGAGGACCAGTACATGAGATGGACCACACTATCGCAAGAGAGGGGCCAAGAAGTTATGGAGTTCACCAATTCCTTCCATTCCTTGCACACCAAGCTGGGTATCAAAGACTCTGAGTGACATTTGGTTCTGAAATACCGTGGGGCTCTACACAGATACATCCAGACTGAAATGGATTTTCTGGACATCTCATCACTCGATGTTGCTTATTGATATGATGTTAAAATTGAGCAAAAATTTAGGCACCAAAACAAACAGGATTTTGGGTCTCCAAATACACAACAATCAAAGTATGAAAAAGACGGCCCTAACAAACAGTCTCCCGAAAACCAGTCCAAGACACAAGAAAAGAAGGGTCACGAGAAGACAAAGAAGGACACCGAAAAATGGTGCGAGTTCCACAAAAGCCCCTGGCACAACACCGATGAATGTCACTCAAAATAGTCATTAGTGGCTGAGATCAAAGACAAAGAGTCGAACCCTGATTCAAAATCTTATTCTAAAAATAATGGTAAAGGACAGATCATTGATGCAGACCCCACTGCTATTGTCGTGACTGAAACAATTCAACCAAAAGAAAAAACAGATCTTGAAGAGGGGAAGCACCTTTTTCATTCATAGATGTGGGTGAAGGGGACCCCGATGCATTTTATTGTTGATAGCAGAAGCCAGAAGAACCTCATCTCAGTAGAGGTCGACAAATAGTTGGGATTGTCGACAACACCACACCCACAACCATACAACATCAGGTGGCTTCGCCAAGGATGAGATCTCCGTGTCAGCCAAAAATGTCAATTGTCATATGGTATCCAAACCTTCAAGGATGAGGTATTATGTGGCATTTCCCCACTGGATGTCTCTGATGTTCTCTTAGGCCAACCATATATGTGCAAGGGCCATGTTGTTTATGAGTATCGACCCCGCAGTGTCATTGTTTCTCTGGGGGGTCATCTCTATAGAATACCAGAGGTAGTTCCAACTACTGTTCCACCTAAAAAGTGTTGCAAGGTAGTATCTCATACTGCAAAATTTATCTTCTTCACAATCTGTTCAAAAGGAGAACAAAAGGACACTGCAACCACTACAGCCTCTCCCCAAGCACCTTCTATCCAACAGAAGCAGGTCGACAAGGCTGCAGCAAAGCACAAATATTCCTTATGCACACCATCCTCTCATGTAGCCTGACTTGTTGAACAACCTCAACCTCAACAGGTTCGTGACATACTTCCACAAACTGAGCAGCGCGACATCTCCAACAAGGCAAGCAACTCACCAAGATGAAGATTCATCAAACGCTTTTCTCTCTCCCTCGGTAACTCAACGCAATGGAGACCATTTATTCCTAATGAGGGAGGATTGATCCACGTGGATATCGATGGCCACCCAGCTTTTTCGACTGGCTCAAAACAATTTTCTGGCAAATATGGTAATTTACTATTTTTAGTAGTATGTAACCTCTGTGGCCATTTTGAGGGCCCAAATGAAGGTTTTTAGAGATAGAGGTTCTCAATTATAATCAAAGGCATTATTGAGCACCCAAAATGAATCTCCTCGATGATACCTTTCCAACGGGCTATCACATGCCTAAAACAGAGATTGTATGCAAAAGTTACGACCCCGAGAAGTTGATGTACTAACTTACCCAAACGGGGCCCACATGACTTTTAGAACTTCATCTCCTAGGGTTAGGTTTTTGGATGTCTAGGGTTTTTTGCATTCTTGTTTATTGTAAAAAGGCCTTCAGAGCCTCATTGTAATCATCTTCTTGTGAATGCGAGTAGCAGTCACATCTCTTCTCAGAGATAAGCTGCCACAATTCTAGCGAGTCTTGCACTCTGTATTTTTACAGTCTCTGTACATTTCTTTAATTAATAGAAATCGTGTATTACTATATATCTGTGTTTATGGTTGCATCTCTAATACATTTATATTATATTATTTAATATCTTTGATATCTCTGTACATTTCTTTATTATATCTCCATTCTCATTTCATGCCGAAAATAATCTGGATCATACGCAGTAATCAAGGTGTAGTCGAAGTCCCTCGGGACACTATCATGGCTCACCATGCCAGCCAGAGGTGGGACATAGTTGGGCATGATATATGGTATGAGATTCACATTCACCAAGTCATCACGATGCTTGGTTCCTTTCTCTATCACATCTTGGGATGGTTCAGATCCACGAGCAATCGACGGGGATGTTTGCACTCCTCTCGTCAATGAGGCTTGGACTCCTGTGGATATAACCTTCTCATCCATGAGGTCTATGAGGATATTCTCGATGAATTTATCTACTGCACTGAAGTCACCTGACATGCACACTTGAGATCAGGTATCTCAGGTCGGTGATCAAATACTTGATGTAACAGAATTAGTGGCGAGGTCTCAAATAGGCACAGCGCGAAAGCAACTAGTTCTCTATGGGCTCGAATAATCACTGTTTGAAAAAAAAATCTTGGTGCAACACTCGATGGGATAAATAGATAACATCGTAAAGGATTCCTCCAATGGGTAGGAATGCCTTAATAAATGCAATTCCATCTGTTATGGTGTGGTCCCAATGGTATACTATTGATCTTTCTAGCCATAACTATGGTTCGAGCCGTTCTGGAGCATCGGGCTAATGGTCGGGACACCTCCAATGGTCATATTGCTTCATTGTGGCGAAGTCCCAATCTTCGTTGTTCTATTATTCCTGTGAAGTTCAAGTGCTGCAAACCTCCCTTCTGCGAAGTTCTCTCTAGAACTTCCTGCAATTTCTCTAACTTTGCTTCCTTCTTACTGAGCTTTCTAGATTTATTTCTTGTGATTTGAGTCATTGGTTTCCTATTTCCATTATTGTTCTTATCTCCTCTTGGCATAGTAACTTCGCACTATTGAAGGTATTTCGAAGGTTTCGAGAGTAATACTTCTTCTCTTTCTGGGGTAGGTTCTCTACTCTCTTGTATAGACAAGTGTTTCAATTATTCATGTGTTCTTTCTACTTCGATGTCCAGATATCTAGTCCTTAGTAGCTTCGACTTGTCCTTTTGATCTTCTAGTAAGTGTGTTATTCTCCTAGCCATGAAATATCTTAGTTCTTTCTTTTTCTATTCTAGATCTTCCTCTTCTTGTTTCCTTTGTATCTGATCTTTCTCAATCCAAGTTTTTTCTAGGAAAATAGCAAATGGGGCATTGTTCTCAACAAATTTAACGAACTCAAATTCTTCCTCTGTCAAAGTTCCATGAGTACACATAGGTGTCTGGGTAAGTCTTCCACATAGGGTTATCAACTTTCCTCTAAATAATCCTATTATTTCCAATGAAGGAACCATAGTAGGCTTTCCCAAAATTTCCCAAGTTCTTTCTGTCATGATATTCACCTGGGTTTCCTCATCCAGAACACAGTCTATGTCAAAGTCTCCTATTCTTATTTCTATGTAGTACTCCTTCTTTTTTAAGATCTCCGATAAGTTGATATGTCTATGATCATTCAGGGTTTCTATCATCTGTAGTAATACACTCTCTGATTCTTTCTGGGGTTCCATCATATCCTTAGTTTCTTGTCATGTCTTATGGTTTTCTTGTCTCATTTTCATATTTTCAACTTTATCAATCATTCTAGGGAAATCCAAAACTTCATGGTCCATAGCTTTACAAAAAAGAAAACTAGGACCTCTACCAGGGCATTCCTTAGCAAGATGTCTCTGTCTTCTGCAACTATAACAAAAGGTTAATCCTCTCTTTCTTTTAAATGACCCCCAACCTTTCCTGTACTCTCACTGGGATCATAGTAACTAACCTGCAAAAAAATATTTCTAGGATCTTGCATCCATTTGTTAGTCCAAACATTTTTTCTATGCATAGGAATAACATATCTTTCACTATTCTTATCAGATCTACTCATATCAAATTGTCTTTCTTCTAGATGTGCCCTAGTTTTTAGACTAGGACAAAATCTATTAGACATACCTATATCCATTCTTTTGAAACAAAAATTTTCACTTATCTTACCTTTCTCAGAGCATAAACCTTTAATATCTCACCTCTTTTATTCAGATATGATTCCTTTTTTAGCACAGAGCTTCGCAGTCAAGTATAATACTATGCACTAAAGCAATAGATCTATGCACAGAGCTTTCTTTTCTTTAGTTCCCAACAATCACAGTTTCAGTTCCCGAAAACAAAACCATTTGTAGGCACAGGGGCAGACCGGGGTTCAACTCTTCAATAGTGCACCAACAAAACCCTAACTACTGGCCCTTTCGGCAACACCTACGATGCATATGAAGTCTCACCCGAGGTAGAGGCAGGGGTGGGTGCAGGACTCAAGTGTCTACAAACTATCTGGGATACAAATCTGTCATTACAATAACTAACAGAGCACTTAGCAGTTAACATTCATTAGTATTTAACCCTTAGTCACATCGTAGGAGAAGACCCTAATTACAAAACAACGTAGTATTCTACAAGATCTAAAACCTCCAAGCACTCAGCATATAGAAATGGATATGATCTAGTATTCATTCACATTACTAAGCACTAAGCTACTATATTAGATGCATCTAACATATATTTCTATACTAAGCATAATTCAAATAACAACCATAATGCACAAATAAACCATAACATAGGATATACGTGGTTCACTCCCAACGTGGGGCTATGTCCACCAACTCTTTGTCTTCTTTATAATCTACTTCCAATCTTCTACAAGCACAGAGCCACAAGAACCCACTCCGCATAGGACAGGAGATCTGCGTGCACCTTGCCAGACCCTCCTTCCCCGAGCTAGGTTACATCACAAAGCCTCTTTATAGTCACTCGCACTTAGCTCTCCAAGTTCTCATGCACACAGTATTCACAAAGCTAACTCAATGACATAGATCCAACTACTTACATCACTTGCACTCAGCACAATATAGCACTTAGCACCACGTCTCTCCTACTTACATCACCTAGCTTTCTATTTATACATTACAAAAGGGGCTGACATCCCATACCCATTACATAAACCCTAAGCCCAAAAATTCCCTAAGAATGGGACAAGATCTCGTGATCTCCACTTCGCCTTATGCTCCACCTTCAATCAGCCTATCGAAGTCCCAAAACTAGTCAAACATGATCAAGGTTCTCCAAAACTTGGTCAAGGGCCAACAAGGTATATACCTTTTGGTCAAGGTGCTCAACAATGGACATCATCTAACACTTGGATGAGGTAGGCCTCTTTCCTATCTCCCTTGCAAATTGGTTTATATATTATATTGTTGGGATATAGTTGATTTCTGCAGTCATTTCCATATGTTGTGGTTTACCCTAGCCATAGAGAGCTTTTCCTCGTAACACAATTGACGACCATACTGGGGATGAATCTTCTTTCTTAGGGTTTGAAGTACTTTTCTCCTTATATTAATCTCGTTTCTATTGTGGTTCTTGTCATATCATTGCTTGATAGCTTCTATTCACTCTGGGTCTAATTTTTTAGCCTTTCTCCCTTACCTGGCTTTTTTTTAAAGCATATACATGCATTTTTCCTTGACAGACACGTATACATGCGGGCTATCTCACTGCAAGATGCGTATATACGCTATTTTTTCCTGAACAATCACGTACATCAGTTTGCCTTGCCTTTTTCCCTGGTCTGGTGTTTGTTGGGTGGGATTTGATGCTTGATGAGCCTTCTTAGGTCTCTGTAGTGCCTATTGAGTGCTTGTGGGATGACAAGAAACCCTCTTTTGGTTGAATTTATGGGTGAAGTATTTATCTTCATATTTTCATTTTTATTGTCCTTGTACATTGGGCTAGGTTTTTTGTTGCTTAGTATCATGCTTGAGTGATCTCTTTTTTATACACAGTAGGGCTATATATCAAGTTACTTTGCAGTCCATGCATTTTCAGTTTTGATATATTGAAAATACAAAAAAACAAAGGCATTTTGCATTGCTTGTCATTTTTGTCTTTTGAGTTTTTATCATTAGCTTAGTGCATATAGTGAAATATTTCATTTTTACTTCTGAATTGCAGAGTTGAATTTGAAAATTGCATCGTTTTTAGAAGAATATCATTCATTGAAAGTTAAAGTTAGGACTTTGCATTGTTTTCCTATTTACTTTTATTGCAAATTCATAACACCATAAGTTTCACTACCATACCTTTTTGAGTAATCATGACCATTAAAATCAACGCTATAATTTAAAAATTGATTAGTAACAATTTTATTTTTTCTAGGGTGCACAAACTAGCTTAGGATTTAGTGCCTTGCAATAAGATTTTGTGAGTAAACTTCTCCAAGGTAATTCAATTAACATATGTGTCTGAGTGAGGGAGTGGAGAAATCCATTATATAATTGGTAAGATCAGGAGGCTCCGTTCACATCAGAGTTAATCACGAGGTCGCATGAAGTTGGTTGAAGGGATATCCCCCCTATACCTTCCTAGTGTCAGATATATTTCTGGGGATCTATTCATATCTAGGGATCTTGTTAGTTCCCTTACCTCTGTGAGAGATGGTGATTTCAAGGTGTACAACTTTTCTACCCTGCCCATATGGTGGACCTGACTTATGACTTCTCACCTGTGCATTGGTTATATAGTGGTTTATTAGTTGTTTGACTTAGGTGTCGCATAGGTTACTTGCAAGGGTTATTCTGCAAGTACCCTAGGTCAAATAAGGATCGGACAACACACGACCTTTATAGAGGATTACCTCTCTGGGGGGGATCTAACCGACTGGTTGTTAAGCCCATGAGGGCCCTTATAACTGATTTTGTTACCTATGATATTTAGCAGGGAGTCTCAGGCCCCTCTTGGGAGAGACATGCCTTCTTAAGGGAGGGAGGCCACTCAGCCACTTTACCTTGTTTGCATGCATATTGGACATTTGAATTTTGGTGCGATCTTTGATTACTAGTTGGCCTTAGGATATATTTTTATCTTTAGAGTCTTAAGTCATCATGGAGTCGGACCAGCCTCCCCATCGGTCTCGTCGCTTGTTACAGTTACCATCGAATTTTGACTCTTTGCCTTCTAAAAGGCACACAATTATTATACACGTTACACACACATCCACTATTCAGACCTGTGATTCTACAAAGATGAGTATTGAACCTAGTCTTCAAAATTTTGGGAGCCCTTTGACTCCCATACCCACTATAGTTAATGGAACCCCTTTGACTCCTGCAACCTCTATGGTTGTAGTTCCATAGGTACCTATCATTACTATGGCCCTGCCTATAGTAAATTCTCAATATACCGCCTCGAACCCCTTTGGGTCTCTTGGCCACTCACTGGGCTACAATGTTCAGTCCATCCCTATGGCTTCTAGTCCCTTTTCTTATGGTATCCCCAACTTCACTTCACAGTTTTCGAACTCCATCCCAACTGTTGGCCCTAATGCTAGTATTGGGATTGGGGGCAGTACACCTCCCTACACTCATTTTTCGTTTGGTGGATCTAAAATCCCTCAAATGACTCCTAATATGAGAGGCATTCATACTTTTATCCCTGGGTCGAATCCTCCTACTTCTGGCTAGAGAAACCAACCTAGCAGACAAAATTCGACTCAATTTCTGTCCTAAAACACTACCTCCTCGGCGTAGATTCCTACCAATACATTTGGCATGACGAATCCACCTCTATCCTCTAGGTTCCAACCCGGAGGAGGTCAGTTTCACGCTTTGGTCAACCCCCAACCCAGATCGAATTTGGCTAGGGGAAATTTATATAACGCTCAACAAAACATTCATGTTGGAATGATGTCCAACCAACCTTATATGAATTAGCCTGGAAGAGTGCCTTATTATGCGGAATGGGTCCATGGTGTTTAACAGAACCTTGGATGGCCTTCAGTTCCTCAAGCACAATCTTTCCTGGGAGGTTGGGGCCATATGTCGCAACCCCGTCTCCCTTTTCTGGACATTCTTAATCTACTAGATTTTTATAAGTTAATGAATGACCCTGTGAGTCATGATCCTACATGGCCCCCTGTCCCCACCAAACTTTCTTCAGACATATCAAAGTTCGAGGATAAGAATGGAGATAATCCTGGTGATCATGTCACTACCTTTCACCTTTGGTGCTCATCAAATTCCCTTAATGATGATTCTATTGGATTGAGATTATTTCAATGCACCCTTATTGGAGTTTCTGGGAAATGGTATATTGAGATACCTAGGGGGGAATATGGGAATTTTAGTTAGTTGGTGATGGTATTTCTTAACCAATTCCAGTTTCCCATTCGTTATGATGATAGCTTAGAATTGTTGTCAAATTTACACCAAGATACCGCCACTCATATCTCAGACCATATCTAGGAGTGGCATAGATGGAAGAGGTTGATTAAGACCCCTATACCCCCGACCTTTCCATTAGAATAATTTCTTATTTATTTGCACTCTCCTATCTCGAAGGATGTTTCTACTTCCGACGTTACCACTGAGGAAGAAATGATCTTTAGGGCCCAATAGTTAGACTCGATATACGCTCAATCTGGGATGTTATACGACCTTCTTCCTAATGCACCGCCCTCAACTTACGACCCTAGACAAAATCTTGGACCTCATGTCTAAGAAAAAACGACGTAATAAATGTAAGGGTGGGAAAAATGGTAATAAACCCAAGGATAATAATAATTTGAAGAAGGGTAGTAACGCTGGAGAGGGAAAATGAGAAAGATGTAAGGTGAAGCTTCCCTGTAATCTTTTCACAGATCATCACCTTACCCATTTATTCACCAAACTTGTAAAAGTTGTGATGCTATTAGCTCAATTGCATGTCATGCTGACGAATCCATTCCCACATGTTGGCATAGGGGAAGACCCAGGGTTTAGCTCCAAGAGTGCACCAACAAGCCCTAACTACTGGCGCTTTCGGCTACACCTGCAAAGCAGATGCAGTCTCACCCGAAGCAGCTATGGGGGGGTTGCAGGACAAGAGTGTCTATTACCAAGGGGAATATCAAGTGGATCCAATACTAGAACAATACAACATGCATATATCACTTATCAGATTAGATCTAATCCATACACCTATCAGATCTATCACAACAATGCAATAATAGTATATCAAGGAAAAATAACAGAACATCAATCACACACAAGACAGATATACATGGTTCACCCTATCTCTAGGGCTACGTCCACAAAACTGTTCTTTATAATATATTGAGATGAAAGCATACAGTTATAATATGTGCTCTTAACCAGTAGATCTCTCTCTTCTCTCTATCTCTCCCCCCTTCCTACGCACCCAGCTGTAGGGTTGATCTTCACACCTAACTGAAGATATTACAATACAAGAAATCTCACACACTTAGCACTTCTCTCAAATAACAACAATCATACCAAGAACAACTAGATCAAGACTAGTAATAATGACAACAACCCAAACCAGGTCCTCTTGACCTTTATTTATACATTACAATAGCTCACCGACATCCTTAGGCTGAAACCTAGGTGTCCAAAACCCTAGATACCAAAACTCTAGGTGTATACAACCCTAGGTCAACTTGACCCACGTTTTCAGGGCTTCACCAGCCTGTCTTTCCTTCCTTCTCACGTGGTGCTCCAAAGTATCTAATGGTGGATTTTTCCTCTTACTGAGTTTTCCATGATCCTTCTTCCTTTCTGACTTGTCATCCTCGATATCCTCATCCAACAACTTGCTTTCTCGGGCTTCGCTCCGTCTTTTCTGCTATTTTTCTCACTTCGACCCAGTAATAGTAACTGTGTCTTCTGCGATGTTCACATTCTCCTTTTTCTTCCTTGATCTTCATGTAATTCCATACCCAAGAGCCAAAAGGCCTACAACACTCACCTGTGACTCGTCCTGAGGAACTTCAGATCTTAACTTCCTGTTTTACTTCAATTTTAGACTGTGTGGTGTAGCCTCTTCTTTCTGCTCTTTGCCTCCTCTCCTTCCTTGTGCAGACTGTATTTTTTATGTCTGGTACCCTATTTCAATTGCACCTAGTACCTAGACCCTTTTATTTTTGCGTTTACTAAGAGATGCGGTGTAGCTGGTTGTCATAGTACAATTTCAATTGGCTCCCATTCACTAATCCTTCCTTCCACTCTCCCTTTAAATTATTCAACTATGCAACTCCTCCTTATGTAACATAGGTGATCTCATATGACCCTAGACAATGCGTTCTAAACTTCCCAGGATGTTTGATGAACTTACTGTCATATATCAGTACTAGATCACCTTGTTTAAATGCCTTCTTCTTGATGTGCCTGTCATGGTAGTCCTTCTCTCTTTCCTTCTAAACCTGTTGGTGGAATCCTGCAATAAATATATCTTCCTCTAGTTCAACCAACTGTGCAAGCCTCTCTTGAACAGCACCAGGGTCATCCATATCTGTAAAGGAAACAATTCTTAGGCTTGGTACCAGATATTCCATTGGACAACAGCGTCTAGACCATATACCAACTTAAAAGCTGTCTCCATAGTCATCTTCTTGCAAGTGGTTCTATAGGCCCATAATACTATTGGTACACTTAAATACCAATCATCCTTGTTCACACTGAAAATATTGGTTAGTGTTGTTTCCAAAATCTTATTGAATGCTTCAACTGTCCCATTTTCTTGTGGATGGTACGGTGTGCTCTTCTAATAGTGGACTGCAAATTCTCCAGTCAGGGCTTCAACTGTCTTATTGATGAAATGTGTACCTTGATCACTCATAAGAATCTTTGGGCAGACAAACCTAGTATGATGTCATCAAATATGAAGCTCACAATTGTAGTTGCACTATAGTCCTTAACTGCTCTTGCTTTGGCCCATCTAGTCAAGTATTTTGTCACAGTGATGATGTACCTTGCTCCTGTGTGCTTTCCTGGTGGGTTTATAGATCCAACGAAGTCAATGGCCCATTTCTTGAATTCTTGTAGGGTTATTTGTGATGTTAATGACATTTCATCTCTTCTATATTGTTTCCCAACTCTTTGGCGTACGTCGCAGGCTCTAGAATAATCTTTAGAATCTCTATGTAAGGTAGGCCACCAAAGGCCAGCTCTAAGAACCTTTTGTGTAGTTTCTTTACCTGCATAATGTCATCCTATGATGCCTTCATGAGCTTCTGCAAGGATCATTGGGTGCTCTTCCTCCATAACACACCTTCTCAATATCTCATCAGGTCCCATCTTGTATAGATGTCCCACTATAAGTGAGAAGTCTGCAACGCGCACTACTAGTTGTTTCTTATGAGGAATTGTATATTTAGTAGGTGTCATTCTTGTTGATGGGAACTGGACTATTTCTGCGAAATGGTCATCAATCTTTTTAATGGCTAGCAAATGTCCATCCAATAGTGTGTCTTCCAAACTAGTGGGCTCTTCTCCATGTTCCAACCTTGACAAGTGATCAAGACCTTTGTTCATTCTTCCTGGCTTGACTATGATCTCAAAGTCATATTTTTGAAATAGAAGAATCCGTCTGCATATTCTTCCCCCCAACATTGTCTTGTTGACTAGGTATTTTAGCGCGGAGTGATCAATAAACATTTTAAAGTGTCCTCCCAACAAGTAGTGGCAAAATTTCTGCAATGCGTACACCATGGCTAACCCTTCTCTCTCAGTGGTGGTGTAGTTGACCTCTGCAGTTGATAGCTTCCTACTAGCAAAAGATAATGGATGATCAATATCTCCTTCACCAGTTTGTGCTAGCAATGCTCCTAAGGAAATAGAATATGCATCGACATGCACATGAAACTCCTTACTCCAATCTGGAAACACCAAAATAGGCGCAGTAACCATTTTTTTTTTCAGTGTGTCGAAGCTCTACTGGCATTCTTCTATCCAACTAAGCTGACAATATTTCTTCAAAAGATTCTCCATGGGTGATGTGGTCTGAGCATATCCTTTAATGAACTTCCTGTAATATCTTGTGTGTCCCAACACAGTGTGCAGTTGTTTGACTAAAGTAGGAGGTGGCAGATCAACTATAATGGCAATTTTAGATGGATCAACCAACAATCCCTACTTGCATACAATATGACCTAACAACACTCCAAATGGTGAGAAGAAGATGCACTTCGTTGGATTCAAAGAAATTTGACACTACCTACATTTGTCCAACATTAGCCTTAGACATTCAATATGATTTCTTAATAAACTAAAAATAGTCCAATCATCAAAGTATGCTTCTAGAAATTTATGCAAAAACTCCTTGAATGCTTCAACCACCACCCTGGAAAATATGGTTGGGGCATTCTTTAATCCAAATGGCATCACTGTATATTGGTAGGATCCCCATTTTGTTGCAAATGTGGTCTTATGTACATATTCCTTGGAAATCCATATATGATAGTATCTTGAAAATCCACCTGTAAAAGAATATACTTCCTGGCCTCCTACATTATCTAACACTTCATCAGTGAATGGTGTAGTGAAGGGATCATGCAAAAAAGCATCATTCAACTTCCTGAGAACTATGCATATCCTGATCTCTCTTGTCTTCTTGTCTTGTACCACCATAGGGATAATCCATTCTGATTCTTTGACAGGTTTTATAATCCCTGCTTCCAACATTCTGTTGAGCTCAATTTTCACTTTCTCTTTGTACTTAGGGTTCAATATGTAGGGTCTCTGTTTGATTGGTCTAGCATCTAGCTTCAAATGGAGCCTCATCTCTCCCATACTCCCTTTAATTCCCTTCATATCAGTGAACTTGGTTGGAAACAAGTCCTGATATTCGTGCAGTATTTCTGTAATCTTGTCAATGGTAGCAGCATCCCAATAATCTTTGACATTAGCAAGATTCAGGGTCTGCTCTGTTCCAATCTTGAGCTTCTTAATCTTGATTGGTTGTCCAATGAATGGTAACTCGACTCTTGGTCCTTCCACATCTCTTTGGCCTTTTGTTTTTGCGATATTCACCTTCCTCGGATCATGATCTTCATTAGCATTGACGTTGTAATAGCCTTGTAGTTTTTGGAGAGGCATAGTCCATTCATCCTCTTCTTTCTCTAAGGAGAGGCTAGAGGCCTCCTCAAATACTTTCTGTCTGAAAATCTTTAATGCTTGATCTACTGAAGGATATTGACTTTCAAATAAGAAGGTGGTTACAAAATTCTGAGTCATACCTTTTCAATCTGCAGTGATGAGGCACAGCTCTGCTTGAAGGTACCAGTTGATATGTGTCGTATCCAGTGTATTGATGAATTTGTGTACCCATTGTTCTTGAGGAATGTTTCTCCAAGATTCCTCACAGCTTCGCACATGGTCCTTTGGGAAGCTTCGACCTATGTATCGAACTTCCTAGAATTCTACTTGTGCTGATAACCACGCTGTCATCAAGGTACGACATTGTACCCAATCTATAATGTTACTTTTGTGTGCCCCCCACCATCTTGTTGGGGTTTCTCTCAGGGCCTCATCCATCCCCAATAATATTTTTTTCATTGGTACACTTTCTTCAAAGTCCGACAAGAAGGTTTCTAAAGGGTTTAGACCATCAAAGGTGGGTAAGTTACTTACTGTTGTGCCGATCCAGCGAACTTCTCTGGTTAGTCTAGCACATATCCTTGTAGATACTTCATACATTTTATTCTACCAATTCTCCAGTGATTCTTCTGAGTCTGATGAACATGCACTGTCACTTCGCCAGACTAAGTTTCCATCGGTCATAGGATTAATGTAATCTTGTTGTTTGGCTGTTAATTTGTATATATTTTCCAATTCATATGTGTGGTCTTCTTCTCTAATGGGCTCTGTGTATCACTGACCTTCATCTAGATCTAAAGGTGAAATGACCCTAAGGCCATCTTTTTCAAAATTCATATGTCTCTTCTTTAAATCAACCACAGTGGAATTATTGAAGGCCCAATCAATTCCTAACAACATAGGGTAAGGGCAGTTGTCATCAACTATCTCAATTACCTCAAAATTTGCAAATGTTCTTACTCCGTCGATGTCCACAAGGACATGTTCCAGTCTACCAAATGGGCTTACAACTTGTTGATTGGCCATCCTAAGCCTGATAGGGGAAAATATCAACTTCTGTTTTCCCATCAGTGCCCAGGTTTTCTTCGTCATGACATTGACGTCTGAACCTAAGTTGAGGACTACATAATCTATATCATATTCTCCTATTTGAGCATTCAAATGTAATTCCTTATTGTTCCTTCTCTTCTTACCAATTTGGTGTACTGACCTATTCAATAAGGGGTCTATCTTTCCTACATCATATTGTCTGATTAAATTTTGTAGTTCTTGGAAAGTGCTCTCATCCTGAATCAACTTAACATAAGTATATATAAATTCCATGAGCTTGCTTACCTCTTTTCCTTCTCTTGGTGAAGAAAACTGATCAAATTCCTTAGGCATTCGATACTCTCTTACGTATGGTCTTGTCTTTGATGAAGAACCTTGGTCTCCTTTGAACTCTTTTCTTGCTTCCTCAAATAATTGTCTTTCTTTCTTTGCATCAAAGGTTTGGATCTTCTCTTCAACTTTCCTAATTCGTGAATATTTTGTAGTCTTCCCTTGGGTCATTCTGTCATCTCCTATAACAACGACTCCTCTAGCAATAACAACGACTCTAGGGTCTTCGCCGCGAGGTTCATCTTTGATCAGTTGTATCTGCGGGTTCTGTTGAGTTCCTTGTTTCTCTTGAAGTTTAGCCAGCAATGCTGGACATTCCTCGATAATGTTGTCGAACGATTTGTAGTAGCTACAAGTGGTACAAGGGTTCTGACAGTCCCTTGCCAAGTGTCTTGGTTGTGCGCAGTTATAACAGATGATATTTCCTTGGCCTCGACCCATACCTCCTCCTCGTCTTCTTCCTCTAAATCCATCGTGAGGATTGAATTTTCCTCTCCCAGGGGAGTTGTACTGCGTAGATTTTCCTTCTTGTTATACTTCACCTTGAATCTTGTATATGTCTCTTGAACTTTCATGCATGAGATCATAAGCCCTACAATCCCTATCATCATGTCCCACGAACTTATAGAACTTGAAATACAAATTTGTGGGTGTCTAAACATATTTTTGCATGTAATATCACTCACCAGGAAGATGCCTATTTCTGCATACCTCGCACCAGGGTAAGGTGACTTGCTTCAAAAGGATCGGGGCTCCAAAGGCCAAGTATTCATGGAATAGAGGGTAGTGCTCCTTGTCATGGCCTTCTGATCTACATCTGACACACTAGATGTCTTCTCTTTTATCTTTTCCCTTGTCTTTCTTCATATCTTGGACCTGCAAAGACAAACTAGTCAGTTGACTCAAGATCTGACTCATACCTGAGCTAGATTCTCCCATAGGGGTTGATTCTAACTTCATGGCAATATCCAATGCCTTAGCCTCCGAAGCAATCTTTTACCGCATCAGAGGAACTCTGATGTGTGGTAAGAGGGCATCATTGAACCATTCTTTGTTCTTCTCATATGGAATCTGAAAGGTCAATTGGCCTATTAGGGTCTTGAATCTCTGATCGAACTCCCAAACTGACTCAGCTACCTTCTTCTTGATATCCTTCATTTTTGTAATACATTGGGACTTTGACTTAGGTTTCTTAAATTATGTAATTAGCACATTCTTGATCTCATTTAGTGGCTTAGACTACACAAGTCCTTGGACAAGCTTCATGTACCAGCTTAGTGCGCGATCTCTTAGGGTAGTACTAGACCGGGTTCCCTTAACTTCTTCATTGGTGACATTCTTAATATTCCATACGGCTTCACATAGGAACCAATGTCGGTTAGGATCTTCATATCCATCTCCCCTAAAGATAGGGAGCCTCATCTCATCTACCATAGATCTTCCTAGGGTCCCTGATGGAGTATGTGGTGGACTATTAGTGACGATGCTCTGGACGCTCTGGTGGCTTGGATTACTCTGATTTATTAATACTACTGAATCAACAGAAGGGGTAATAGAACTTACTTCAATAGTCTGCAAATTTCCTGAAGTTTTTGGCTCATCCCAACAAATTTCTTTGACTTTCTCTTCCTCTGCCCTAGTGGGTTTTGAATTCTCTTCGTCGGTCAGATCTTCTTCTTCTCCACTGTAGAAACCCTTGTCTCCGAAGTTTTTCTTGAACAAGCTTGCAATATGAACTTCTCTGAAAACTCTCCCACTACACGTATGTCCAGCCTTTGTGTCATTGTCGTTGTCTGAATTTTTGAACGTTATCCTTTTCATATTTGACCAATCTACTTTATCTTCAAGATGTTCTTCTCATGCAACAACATCTTGATTCTCAACTTTAGAAAGTGTAAAAATTTTCCTCTGGGTTCCTTGAAAAAATATCTCTCGGCTTGGCTATATGACTCTACTCTATCAACAACAAACTCGGTGATGTAGCCTCCAATGGTGTTATCGAACCAATGATCCACTACTCTTGACATGATGTTATCAATTCTCTTGACCTTCTTGATCAACGTCGACATCCAAACTACAAGAGGTCTAGATATAACCTCAAATTGGGTAACTTCCAACCTAGCTAACCACTCATATAGTTCCTGATGGATTCCTCTAAAGAATATCTCATGTGTATCAGTAAAAATATGTCTCTCCAACCAATCCTCTGTACTCAGATTAGGGTTCTTGATCTTGGATTCATCAAAGTCCTTTTCTTGATCCTCTCTCCACTTTTGAATCTCTATCTTTGATGGGAACCACCTTGACATTCCCTCAAGAAGATTCATGTCCCGACAACGGAACCATTTGTTGGCACAGGGGCAGACCCAGGGTTCATCTCCAAGAGCGCACCAACAAGCCCTAACTACTGTCCCTTTAGGCTACACCTGCGAAGAAGATGTAGTCTCACCAAAAGAAGCTATGGGGGGGTTGGAGGATAGGAGTCTCTACAACCAAGGGGAATATCAAGTGTATCCAATACCATAACAATATAGCATGCATATATCACTTATCATCTTAAATATACTCCATGCACCTATCAGATCTATCACAACAATGCAATAACAATATATCAAGGAAAAATAACACATCATCAATCACACACACAAGACATATATGCATGGTTCACCCTTCTTTATAATATATTAAGATGAAAGCATATAGTTCTGATATACACTCTTAACCAACATATCTCTCTCTTCTCTCTATCTCTCCCCCTTCCTGCACACCCAGTTGCAGGGTTGATCTTCGCACCTAGCTGAAAATCTTACAATACCAAAAGGCTCTCACACTTAGCACTTCTCTCAAATAACAACAATCATACAAACAACAACTAGATCAAGAAAAGTAATAATGACAACAACCCAACCTAGGTCCTCTTGACCTTTATTTATACATTACAATAGCTCATAGACATCCTTAGTTCGAAACCTAGGTGTCCAAAACCCTAGATACCAAAACCCTAGGTGTCTACAACCCTAGGTCAACTTGACCCATGTTTTCATGGCTTTGCCAGCCTATCTTTCCATCCTTCTCGCACAATGCTCCAAAGAATCTAATGGTGGATTTTTCCGCTTGCTGAGTTGTCCACGATCCTTCTTCCTTTATGACTTGTCATCCTCGATCTCCTCGTCCAATAGCTTTCTTTCTTGGGCTTCACTCCGTCTTTTCTGTTCTTTTGCTCACTTCAACCCAGTAACAGTCACTGTGTCTTCCATGAAGTTTGCATTATCCTTTTTCTTCCTTGATCTTCACATACTTCCATACGTAAGGGCCAACACCACATAATCAACACCTAGACTCAAGCTCCTCAAACGCCGAAAATGTGGTTGTTGAAGGTCAAAACCAACAGGTGCAATACGGAGACCATTTATGTATCAATATGGTTGATGTGAAAGTTAATGTAGCCACTCGATCTCGAGACTATAGCTCCTCAAAAGATATTCTTGGTCTAGAATATCCTCCTCCTCCCCTGGAGACGACATTATAGCTTGAGAAACCAGAGCCACTGCCTTGTATTCCAAAAGGAGTACTTAAGCACTCTACACATAATTCAAATGCTAGAGCCACCCAGAATTACTCTATTGTTCAAGACATGAGTCAAGCCCCTTGTGCGATTTCGGCTTTGTAGGTACTCTAGACGTGTGCTTCACAAAGGAATTTCTTACTCTCTGCCTTAGGAGCTCTAGAACCTAGTGGCTGAAAATTTATCAAGTTTAACATCATAGATGTTAAGCCTCGCTTGCCTTACCATGTGGTTTTTCAAATCCACGTGGAGTACTCAAATTATACCATCAAATGTGCAGTTGTTTATGAACGCACTGCTACATGTGTGATGTCCCTGGTCTATTGGAAATCTCTCGGTTCTCCGACTCTTTCCAAGTCATCGAATATGTTGACTTATTTTGAAGGTCAATCCTTCCACCCTCATGGTATTCTCCCTTCCTTTCCGTTCGAGTTAGGTGGGAATATGGTAGAGGTGGAGGCAGAGGTAGTTGATGCACCTCTTGATTATAACCTATTACTAAGTCACAATTGGACTTATTGTATGATCATCATCGTGACGTCTGTCTTCCATACTCTTTGTTTTCCTTGTGAAGGGAAGATCGTGACAATCGATCAGTTATCCTTTGTGTGATCTAGTCCTAATTCATATCTTGGACTATCGATCCCTGTGATTGAGAATTCTCAGCCGACAAATGAGAATATCGGTGTTGGAATGTATTCTTCCCTTATGGGTACTTTTGACTTCTTGGCACCAAGCCATCAAGTTTATGCTATGTCCAGTAGGCTCATGTCGACAGGGAGGTCCATTCCTTTCCACACTTCTTATTTTAGTGACCCGTGGACCC
>JZKD02S1651302.1:38722-67340 GCA_000966675.3 Picea glauca
ATTGATTGAGCTCACATAGGGTCGTCCAAGTCCTTTTTTTGTACAGTTAACATCCATGAGCACAAAGCCCATCATTCAGAACAGTCCATTTTGGGCTTGAAACACAAGCAAGCAGTCAAGTTGTTCTCGACTCTTTCTCTAATCTCGATCCTGTTCCCTTTCCGACGAATAAGGAGGATATCATTCTTAGGCACATGTGGGCCACTTTGTTGTCTTGTTCACATGATTTCCTCAATGGGACTTTGCCTTCAGATGAACCTACCATCAAATCCATGACTGGTTTTGACAAATCTTGGGATGATATGCATCACCGCTCTTATTTTCTCCTAGATATTGAAAGAATCAAACAAGACAACTTTCGATCTACTTTGAGTGAGATAGTCGGTCACGTCGTAGTTCCAATTGATACGCATGACATTTATTCCGAAGGAAATATAGCGAGTATTTCTCCTACCGTCACGATCAACATATCTCGTACCCCTGCTAAGGTTGAAAACGTAAATATCAGTGCAGATTGTTCGCCAGAAGAAATCCTGATCTACACCGAGCTCTTCAAGGAATTCTGAGACGTATTTGATTGGTCCTGTGAAGAGATGTCAGGAATCGACCCTCGTATTGTCGAACATGATATTAGAACTTATCTGGATGCTAAACCTATTTGAAAACATCTTAGAGTTGTCAACCCTCTAAATGCCCCTGCTATTAAGGTAGAGGTGGAGAAGCTACTTAATGGTTGCTTCATCTACCTGGTTCCCTTGACCGAATGGGTATCCAACCCCGTTCCTATAGATAATAAGAAAGGAACCATCCATGTATGTATGGTTTTTCATGACCTGAATAAGGCCTATCCTAAAGATAAATTTCCCACACCTTTCATTGATTAGATTCTCGATGAGTATGCGGGAAGCAAATCATTTTTCTTTATGGATGGATTTTCAGGATATGATGAAATTCAAATCAAACCCAAGGATCAACACAAGATGACATTTATTTGTCCTTGGGGTACTTTTGCATACTGGAAAATTCCTTTCGGTCTTAAAAACGCCAGAGCAACCTTTCAACATGCCATGAATTTCGCTTTTCACAATCTTAATCACATAGTCGAAGCTTACCTTGATGATCTTGTTGCTCACTCTCACAAGAGAGAGGATCACGTTATACACCTTCGCCTTGTTTTTTAAATATGTCGTTATTATTGTTACACGTCAAAATCACTCATTGCAATGATGGCTAGTGTTGTCATTATAAATATTGCAAGCATCACATATTGGTCGCAAGTGTCACAAACATCATGTTTCCTGTGTCATCTCTCTAATGACATTATACGGACACTAAGACAACTCAAAGACTAGTTTTGAAGAAGGAAAATCAATTGACAGAAGAGTACAAACCTTGCGCCACTGAAAAATCCACTAAAACATCAATTTTGGGAGGGAGCACCCCCCTACCTAATGTCAGGGAGCGTTGGTGCACTAAACTCCCTTATAGAGGAGCGTTCCAATGCTCTATGCCCATTTTTAGGGAGTGATGCTCTTTTTTGGGCAAAATTTGGTTTGTTGGAGGAAATCAGGGGACAATCCCCTCAATATCTGAAAGCGGTTGGGTTCGAATATTGGGTCAAGGCATGATCTTAGGAGAGATCCAAAACTAAAGGATAGGAATCCTTAACTTATCCCAAATATATCTCAAGTGGTTAGGCCTCTCCAAGCCTATATAAGGAGGCCTCCTCATGGTAGAAGGGAGATATGGAGATTGAGAATTACATCAAACTTATGATCCCATAAGTGAGACGTTATCAAAGCATAATCAGTGTCGATTACTTGAGAAAATGGGTTGGACAAGGAGAGATGGAAGAGGTTGTTACACCTCCATCCAAGGATTGTAAGCACCTTTTACTTGTTCTCATTAATAATCAATGCTTGGCCTGTTTCTTTCAAATTTATGTTCATTCCACATGAATTTGTCTTCAGTGGATAGATCTATGTTTGAGAAAATATCAATAGAATAGGAAGTTCTTTGTACCTTTGTTTTTTTTACAGGACCTATCGAGGAGATCTGGATTGGAACTCATCTTGGATCTTGCGAGGATAAACGTCATTAACAAGGTACATATCCCTCTTCTCCATTTTCGCATATTAGCTTAATCAGATCTAAAATGAATGTCAATGTCCATGTTAAGCACTTTTCTATCTTGGCCTTAGGAGTCTAGAGACCAAGAGGGACTCTGCTTGTCCGCAGGAGGATTCACCTGTAACAATTATAGAATTCAGTTGAACCCTCACAAGTGTATCTTTTGTGTTAATTCTGGTCGTCTTTTAGGTTTTCTAGTTTATGATACTGGGATCATGGTAGATCCACTTAAGGTTGAGGCAATACTTCAGTTGCCTCCCCCACACATGATTAGAAAACTTCAGGGTTTACAGGGGAAAGCTAACTTTCTTCGTGGGTTTATAGTGAACTCTGCCACTATCACTAAAGGTTTCATCCATCTCTTGAAGAAGGACACCCGTTTTATCTGGGATGAGCGAGCCCAGGAGTCCTTCAATTCTTTGAAGAAGTATTTGGTGTCGGTGCCTCTGCAGAAGCCGCCTGACTACAGTAGATATTACCTTCTTTATATCGTCGCGTCTGAGGATATGATTATTATGGTTCTAGTTCAGGAGGAAGACGAATTCCATGAGCACATCATCTACTATCTTAGTCAAACTTTACTAGGTCCTAAACTTAATTACTCTCATGTCAAAAAGCTATCCTTGGTTGTCGTTCACGCAGTCCAGTGTTTGTGTCATTATATATTACTTTTCAAGACTATTGTCATTGCGGATGTCAATCCATTTCAATACGTCCTTACCAGGTGTATCATATCAGGAAAATATAATAAATGGATTGTCATTTTACAAGAGTTTGATCTCAATTTCGCTTCTGCGAAATCCAAGAAATCCCTAGTCTTCACAGAGTTAATATCTGATTTTCCACAATTAGATGAGGACATTATCCATGTTGATTTGTTTGCAGATGAACACATTTTTCTTGTCTCATTGTCTGACCCCTGGTATGGATACATTGTTCTCTATCTTCAGACCTTGAAGTTCCCTCAACATCTCTCATGAGATGACCGATGGCATATAAGATACCAAGCTAAAAAATATACTATCATCGGTGACACTTTGTATCAGTGAGGAATAGACAATATCTTGCATTGTTTTTTAACTCATGGAGAAGTCGAGTCTATTTTGAACAATTTCCACAATGGGGCTTGTGGTGGTCATCTATCTGGGCTTGCAACACCCTAAAAAAATTTGCAAGCCAGTTATTTATGGCCTACTATATTTAAATATTATATTGAAGAGGTTAAGAAGTGTCACCCCTGCTAGGTGTTCACTTGGAAAATGCACTCGCATCCATCCCCTCTTCACCCGGTCTTACCGTCGGTCCCTTCACCAAGTGGGGGGTGGACTTCGTCAATTACAACCCAACTCCGGCTGGGGGGAATAAACACATTATCATGGTCATCGACTACTTTACTAAGTGGGCCAAGGCCATGCCTACTGTTGAATCTAATGGGAAGATTGCAACCTTCTTCATATTCAATCAAATTATCGCCCGGTTTGGTATCTCGAGTGAGATTGTCACTGATCATGGAAGTCACTTTCAGAATGAAATGATGGAAGAACTAGCAGTTAGGTTGGGGTTTAGACATGGTCATTCTTCTCCTTACTACCCCTAGGAAAATGGACAAGTAGAGGCCATCAACAAGTCTCTCAAGACCATTTTGAAAAAAATTGCCAGTTAGAGTAAGTCCGACTGGCACATCATGCTATATCCTGCACTCTAGGCATATCGAACCTCAGTTAAGACTACCATTGGTATCTGTACATGGTGTGGAGTCGATTTTACATATCGAATCGGAAATCCCTTCTCTTAATTTGGAAGTCGCACTCCTACCTGACACTTCCAATCTCGAACGACACCTTGTACACCTAGAGAGTCTTGATGAGCAATGTCAAGACGCCTCTACGACCATTGAGGTGAACAAAATACGTGTCAAGTTCTAGTACGATAAGTCTTTCTGTTTTCAGTTGTATGCTGAGGGTGACTTGGTCCTGTTGTATGATCAAGCCAAAGAACCGTTGGGGGAAGACAAGCTTAAACCCATGTGGCACGGTCCTTACATTATGCGACATGTCCTAGAAAAAGGAGCCTATTAGTTAGAATATTATGAAGGGAATAAGTTGGCCGAGCCTAGAAATGGGATCTACTTGAAAAGATATTACGCTTGAGCCCCGGACTTGGGTGAAACACTCTGTATACTAATGTAATTCAATTTATATATCTATTTTATTTTCGTCTTTGAGTTGCTTATCGGGTTTTCACTTCGTTGACATATGTCAACGGAGTCTTCAGTCTACCTAGGATTCGTAGATGGGGCCAGTCATCATACACAGAACTTGGCTTCCGCTGTGTCGAGGAATATATATGAGTTGATATTACTTAAGAATTTTTAGACTTTACCTGGATAAAGTAAAGTAGACAGGAATATTACCCTATGTTTATAGCCAACATAAATATATATCCTAACTCACAAGTATTAATTACAAGTGCTTAGGCTAGTCTTTTATCAAAAAAAAGCTTGTTGGAAATTAACTTTTCATGTATTTTTGTTAACATATGAGTTGGTGAAATAAATGTAATAACATAAGTAAAGAAGCCTAGATGATATTCAAGATATATGAGACATAAAGAAATCCTTTATTCCATTCCAATTCACCAAAGAGTCATTGTCTTTACAAAACTTCACACAAAAATCTTGGACCAAAGTCAAACTTAGAATTCCCCGACGGAACATAAAAAAGGACCTCTGAAAAAAAACCAAAACAAAACTCTAAAAGCTAGATCATCTTGCCACAGATTGCTTCCCACTCGACTCTTCACAATAGCCTTTATCAGTCATGAAAATTAATTCACAAACAGACAAGTCTACACAGACTATCAAAGATAGATCAACATCTCTAAAGAACAAGTGTTTGAATGCTTTGATTCATACCTGAATATTGTTGTCTACAATAAGACTATGCTTTCACAAAAGAGAATTAGGCTATGATGAATATGTGGATGAATGAAAACTGAACTATCTCAACATAAACTCAAGAAGCAAACCTTAACATGCTTTTGCTTCTCTCTTTTTTTTTGGTTCCTCCCCTTCATCTTTCCTTTAACAAATTAGAATTGGTTGGAGTAGTTAAACCAACTCATTAGTTAAGTTAATTAAAAGACTCAACTAACTTTAGTTGGGGGGGGGCTCGTAACAATTATAATAAGGGCCATCAATAAATAATAACTAGTAGGTGGGACCCCTTGTGACTCCCTTTAGTTTGTAACAATCATAACAATCATAACATAATCCATTAGTTAAGAAAACACCCTCCTTGTGCCTCCCATCAACATATTTACTTTTGGCAGTTTTAGCTCATGAAAATTGAAATTATTTCAAAAATAATACTCATATATCCAAAATAAAACATGTTGTCCAAAATCCCTAAATCCCACTGTCATAAAACAATAAACACCATAAAATTCAAAAGCCATATTTTTCAATCTATGATGCAACCCTTCCTTGGTTGATGTTGTCACCTCTTGAATTTCCTAAATTTTCCTTGAGATGGGCAGAGTCTTTAGGCTTTATCTCACTGATCACATGGGAACAATCATCCCTCAAATGCATCTGTGGAGACACATATTTGTCAGAGTCATCATAGGGTGAGGAAGGGGCAACAATAGTTTTTCCTTTATCAAATGCATGGTGGGCTTCAGTATTCAATCTCTTGTTGTCATGGGAGGATTGCACTAGAGAGTAATTAGGGAAATATTGGACAATGGGGTTCAAAGGTGGAGGAGAATGTAAGGTCAATTTGGGCCATCCATGGTGTTGGGAGACTGTCGGGTGAACAATCTTCTGCCACCCATCATTTTCAGAGAATTTAGGCTGTAAAGAGACATGAGGAGGCACAGGTATGTAGGGGGCTTGCAGGGCTTGGAAAGGAGGCCTTTCAGGCCTAGGTCGAACTGTACCCTGCCCAATCCAATCAAATAATCCTTCATGAAACATTTTCCCAAGTTCTTCTGAATCATCGTCAAAATGTATAGAAAACCTAGGCCTCCTTGGGCCTCGATTCCAGTTACCTCTACCTTTGTTTCCTCATCCATGGCTTCCCCGACTAGAAAATCCCATCCTTCATATGTTAATGATTAGCAAATAGTATTTTTAAATAACCATGCATGACAACTCCTTAAAAATATGAAATAGATTTGACTCAAAATGTATCAGGCTCATGCAATCCAATCCATACAAATTATCCTAACGTTAATCAATGAGAAGGGGGGTTAAAAAGTGTTCTGGGAAACATGAGGGGTATGTATTGGGATAAAATATGATATAATGAAAGGGGAGAAGAAATGGTCACTGCTCAATGATAACAACAATCAACTGTAAATAAACCAAATGAAACATCACTGCACTCCTCTCAAGACACTACCACTTCATCCACTTAACACATAAATTCTCTTAGTTGTAATCAACATCAGAATAGGGGGTGAACAAAATGAATATGGGATATATAAGGGGGTTGTAATTGGCGGAAAATGAGATAATGAGGGGGGGGGGAATGTTTACTGTTCATGACACTAATCAATAAATCCATAACATATTTTGCAGTAAGCAAAATATGCATCAACCAACAATCAGATGACTGAGTAAAATCCCTGTGTATTTGCCTAATTTCACTGTCCATTAACATCCCATGGTCATTACAAAACAGAAGTAACTCACACAATCTGTAAGAGGTTATGTTTCCTTTATTCGCACATTCTGCACTTTATAACAGTCAACAACATCACTCATTCCCAATCCGTAATTATTAACATCCATCACTGTCATACATTTCCAAAATCCACATCTATATTTCAAAGTAGTGTTTCCAAAGATAACAATGAAGTGACTATTTTTGTAATAGAGTCAATCAAGATCTGTAATGATATTCGTTCCCATACATATACACAGTTAAGATAATCAAGACGAAAACAACCAAAACCTCACATGCCATGTCTAAAATGACAATTTACTATACAACCAACAAGAAACACTTTGACACAGGATATGTAGGGGAAAAATGTCCAAGGCAATGTAACCATGCCACTGTAAAACAGGACATCTCAATGTGCCTTAAAAGCCAAGCCAAATACCCAACATGACTGTCATCAACAGTGGTCGATTTCAATAAACAACATGCTTAAAAAAAAAACTCTAAGGGTATCACTGAGTATAAGAACCAACTATCCATACTACAAATAGAGCGCAACCAACCAAACACCACGATACAACAATTCGAGTTATCACAAAAAACAACAGTCATGTCAATAACTCAACTTATCGTGCAAAGACTGTGTATATTAATAAGTGGTTAGTTCATTTAAGTCGCATCGCGATTTAACCAAGATGTGTATACGCGGGCTATTCAGCCAATGAAGGATGTTGTGGATATGTCTTCGATAACTACCCAGTTCGATTATCATTCAGTTCCAGAGAAAACATAGTTATCATGCCTCATGTTTCACTTCCAAAACAGTACACACAAAATGCGACCTGTGTGAGCGACCCTAAGAATTTGTGACCCATGTTAAAACAATCAATCAAGAAAGTCGTGGTATCTGTACATAACCACGCATCTAATTGACATGGCAGAGGCCTTTCCATTTAAAAACAACTGAGTTTCCTTGATAACAGGCGGGTTACTTACGAGCTTTAGAAACACAAACTGGCAATGTAAGGTTCATACTTGATCATAAAGGCAATGATGAAAAATTAAAACCACACAACCGCCATACAACCAGCGGGTGAGCCCACATTTGCAGTCATAGACCACAACAATCGGGAACAACTTAACAGGATCGACAGACTCCCTATGTGGATCTAGTCTAAAGGTTTAAGGGTTTTCACAGTAGCCATCACAGGAGTAAAGGCACCAACTATAGTGAAGCTTTGAAGCTGCAGGAGTACGCATAGGGAGGGCTATGACACTTGTGAGCGGGAGGCAGTTCCTTGGTAGGGCCGAAAAGGAAAACATGGCTCTAATTAAACCGAAGAATCATGAAGACAACCATCCAGCCATGATTTAATAACCCTTTAACCAAATGTAGTGGTAACCAAAAACTACCACCCACAAAGACCACCAAATCCGATGAACACAAAACAATTATAAGAAAAACCATCCATTTTTCATTCTAAACCCAAAATTCCACATAGTTGGAATACTCAGGACAAACACAAACCCACACAACTGAGCCAAAAAATATTTTGTAACCAGAGTGAATTCAAGAATGGCCAAAAGAGACATGCCTGTTAATCGAAACCTTAAGACGAGAGGTGGTTGAGCAGTTTCACCCTGCCAAAAATCTGGAGCACAATCACAACAACTAGATCAAACAATAGTCTGACTAGGGTGGAGGCCAATGAGAAGGGTAAAGGTGACATGCAGTAAATGCATATTGCCTCCACCCATATCACATTTACTCCATAGTACATGCCAATGAGTCCTCATTAACACAATTAATCAACCAATGCATCGAGAATATCAACACGTTTAAACCATAACGTAATCCAACCCCACAATTCAACCATTTGCATCATTACCTTGACAAATGCACCACCCATGTCATAACTTAAATAAATCGCTTGACCCCTATACAATAGAATCATCACTGATAGCATAGTTACCATAAAAATTGCAAAGCCATTACTTCCATGATCCACCAAGGTTTATAATATAAACATATCAACCACTGAATTCATCAACCAATGCATAACCATTATATTATCCCCTTGCCAAAATGCGCCACTAAAATTTCCACCATATGCATATAAAATTGTAACTT
The DNA here is from genome assembly GCA_000966675.3 of Picea glauca. NCBI lineage: Eukaryota > Viridiplantae > Streptophyta > Pinopsida > Pinales > Pinaceae > Picea > Picea glauca. The sequence continues at coordinate 47,651 of JZKD02S1651302.1, forward strand.
TAACAATATTTCATAGCCGTTTTCTTGTTAGTTAGGGATTAACCACTATCAACAAGCATTTTCATGCACATAGTATCGCAGAGCTAGGTCTCTTTTTCGTTAGATATAGTATTTTGTTTTTCCTCAAAATGCCTTTCTGCAATTTTCACTAACATTTTGTTGTGCAGGTGCGAGAAGAACAAATACCATAAATGAATAGCAGGTTGTAGTATCATGAAAGAACAACATCCCAAATCTTAACTAATGACAACCATATTCTCATCAACCGTGCAAATCCTTGTAGCCCATCATTTATAAAAATGAACAACCTGATCTTCAAAAGTCCAAGAGGGTCCCACCTACTAGCATTATTTAGTCTTATATAATAATAGGCTTTAGAAACACTTTGCGAGCGACATTACGTTGACATTTTCAATCATCAACAAACTAGCGACTCCATAGGGAAAAAAAATTTCAACAGATTGGAACTCATAACTCATGGTTTCACAGACCAAGAATAATAATCTCAAGAATACGTGACTCAAATGATTATGCAACAGGGAGAAGTGAGCGGATTTAATGGAAACATGACCAGGAATTTAAGAATAACTCATGAAAAGTGTTAAGTATGAGGGGTTTTATCACTGTATGCATAATCATTTGATTGTAATATGCTCTTAATCCTGAAATAGAAAGACTTATAGATTTTCTCTTAAAATCTCAATGGGTGAAGAAAGGGCAAGAAGAAGTGGGAAACAACCAATTCCTCATAAGATAGCAATGGAAATATGTAACAAATTCAAGGGCCCTTTAGCGGAGAGATCATAGTAGTTGTGCAAGCTTGATTGTTATTGACTAACAATACTTTGTAGGAGTGTCACTGTGGCAAAATTGATCCAACAATATAACTTGACCAAATACCAAAAGATGATAAAGACAAAATCGCAACAGAAATAATAATGCAAAAATCAAAACAACATCAGTAAAAGACAAAAATAAAATGTAAAAAAATTCAACTTAGAAAGCAGAAATCAAAGCATCGTAAGGCAGAAAAAGGAAGCACAAAAATTTGAAAACAAACCTAAGCTACTAGTATACATAAAGATCCAATCAGCAAAAAAAAAAATTCACGATGGTCCTTCGCCATACTTCAAGCGAGGATTGTTAGTGTTGTAAGAAAACCATTGTCCCCGTAATTAATTTAAAATTTTTGAGTTAGTGTCCAAGACAAAAGTAATTTGGAAATGACACAACACTCGACACTCCACCTAACTATCATCCTTTTGACGCATATGATTAAATCATCAAGATAAACATGGAGACGGACCAATTCCTCGAATATGCCAGAAGGTAGGCAACTGTAAGACATAGTAACGCAATTTGTAATAAAAGTGGTTTTGTAAATATTTGCCCCTTTTACCTTGGTTTTACTGTAACCAAACAAACTATCAAGTAAGGGCTCCAAGTGTAACTCCACAACCTGTTGCAGAAATATTTTCATGTTGAGAGGGGAGAAAGGATTTCTCATAATTGCTTGTATGAAATTTCGAAAACTAATGTAGGTTCTAATGTCATCAATTTTCTTTGAAGCAAGTTCCCATTTGGAAACCCATTTAGGGTGGACTAGAAAAAACATTTTAGTCTTTGAGAAATTCCTCAACTCCCTACGAAAGGTTGCTTTCAGTGCAGAGTTAACAAGTCTTTGTTTCTACCTAGCTAGTTTCATGATATGTTGAACAAGACTTGAATAAAAACCATGAAGAACCACATTAAACCAAGAAAAAACCTTTTTAAATCAACCAAGTAACTCAACGGACCTCATCTCTTCTCTATCATAACCTTGGATATATATTTTAACATTCATTGAAGATCCAGGTGTCGTAACTTTCATGGAGATGGCTTCAACAACCTTCTGTTGTAACGCCTCTTCTTCCTATTTTTATTTGTTGCTTACAACACTCACGAAAAATGAACCCTCGAGAGGAGTCAAGACTTCAGGAATTTTATTATTTTCTAGAGATATAATCTCCTCAGGCTTGAGAGGTTAATTTTGAATGACAACACAATTGCTTTCATTGTTATGGATGGCCTTCCAGAATTCTTCATTCTCATAAATGTATGGATGATGCATAGATTGGAAAGCACAATTAGGCTAGTGAGGCAAGAGTTGATGAGTAGGAGAGGCTGCGAAGGAAGCTAATCAATCAGCTATTGAATTCAACTCCTTCCTGATATGAGTCATGTTAAAAGATAGTAGATTCGAGACAAGTGCCCAAACAGTTTGGGAATATTGTTCTATTAGCTTGTTTCTAGGAAAGCATGTCTTACGTATCAAGTTCACAACAAGCTCAGAATTTCTGAAAATCGAAAGGTGACCACAACCAAGATTAAGGGCGTTCTCAATGCCTAGCATCAAAGCTTTGAATTCAACGACATTGTTTGAGAAAGCAAACTCCAACCTGTATGACAGATTATGGATCTTTCCTGTAGGGGAAACCATTATAATACCAACCCCATTACCCTCATTTGAGTCTGAACCATCGAAGTGCATATGCCACAATTCATCCTCTAAATCAATTCTCTCTAGAGGAATATTATCCTCTTTAGCGAATATGGAATACACTCTTATGTCTTCTTCAATATAGTTTATGCTAGATTAAGGAACGCTCTCTATGTAGGGTGAGATTATTCCTTATATAAGGACTATGATATTCTTCTCATTCCGAGGAATGAATAAATGTGTCCCATCGACCGAGAGGTATCCACCTGTTAGGGCTTGATAATCTCTCCCCAAGATAATTGAATAATTTCTTACAGGCATATCAATCACCTGAATGCTGAGGGTTTTCCTTATCTCAAGATGAGCGCATAAAACCAAGGTTACATCCTTAATCTCGCCTATGGTTGTTTGTTGTAGACTATTATAGGAAATCATGCTTCAACCATTTTAGTTTGTACAAGATAAGCCTAGCTCTTCCATAATAATCTTCGACATAACACTTGGGCCTGAACCACCATCAATGAGGCAACAATGGGCGATTTTATCCATGATCTTTACATAAATATAAAAAGGGGGATTTTTTACAGGGTATCTAGAGTTATGTACACCTACTTTATTTACATAAGAATCCTCTTCTCTTACCTCTTCAGAAATATTGCCGACAACAAAATCCTTTCCTTCCATGAATTTTTCAGATGCATCTGTTGTTCAGGGACGAAAACCATGTCTAGGAGGGTTGCATCTGCCTTGAAGTTAGCCAATTGATCCAATATGTTGTATTTGGAATAGGGGGGAAAGGGGTGATTCTTTGCCTCTCAGGGATTTTAGAAACCTGGGGCACAGTAGCGGTTGAGGATGATGTCGGGCTAGACGAACTATGAGGAGGGTCAAAATTTCCTTTTGGGGCATAGGCTTTGTTTTTTTTATTGATATCCATGACATCTTCTGGCTTGGAAAAATCGAGGATAGTGATAGTTTCTTCTGGTATTTTACCAAATATCTTGTCTACTGCACTCTTCCTTACCTCGCACGTGGTTTCTTCATGGTGTTCCTTGCAAAATTTACACCAACTCCTAGGCAGGATAGCCTTGGGCTAAAAATTATTTTCATCTGGATCTCTAAAAGGAGGTGTATAAAAGGATGAAGCTCCAGGGGTGGGAGAGGATATAGTACCCTTCTGCTCAAATCTTATCATACGATTGTTCATATCCTGTACTAGCTGTAAGAGAGTGAACATGTTTGTCTATCTGACTAATTCTCCTTGGGTAGACCATTTCATTCAAGATGTTCTTCGTACTCTGAACAAGTGGGCAAAGCGGAACTGATATGATCAATGGCCTTTTATTCAAGCATATGATGGTAAGGAGAAGTAAATTCATTGTAGTAATGCATGAAGGCAGCTTGGTTATGAGGGTGGATAAGTTCGGGGATTTGATTATACAACTTGGTGAAATGCAAGTTGAAAGACCTGATGGAATCACCATCTTTGTAAGTGACATTATTGTACTCCCTTAACTTCTCAACAGGGCTTTTGGATTGCCCATAAGTGGATCTAATCCAATAGATTAATTCCTCCTAGGTAGATAAAATCCTAGGAGGAAAGTAAAAAAAGTCAGTTGCATCCTTCCCTTCCAAGGAATTGATGAATAGGCACATGCAAGTATTGTTGTCGTTGGCCCCTATGTTATGACAAGCATTAGAAAATGCCAGTAGGTGTTCGTTGGTACTAACAATGTTATTTCTTGAAAACTTAGGCAAATTCTCCTTAAAATTCGGAAGTGGGCGAGTAGTAGGTGATAGGTTAAGAGGAGAGAAAACATGCCATGGTGTGGTTGTGGCATCTTCTTCGAACTAAAAAAGACCATACTTTTTAATGAATTTGATGGGGTTTGTAGTATATTGGACAGCGATATGGTGGTTGTACAAGCTTCCATTCACTGATGACGATGAATATTGGGAATATGGAGCACTTCCAGTGCCACTAGAGCCACCACTAGATGCCATATTGTGGATGATAGGTAGGGAAAAGAAAGACGAGCTAGATGAATCAAATAAAGTTCTCCTTAGAGCACTTTGTTGGGAAAATAACACAATGTTTCTTCTTCCTATTTCAGCAATAGGATTGATTTCAAGTGATAATCCTTTTCTTCTTCTAGAAGCACGAGAATCTAAGGACATGAAAGAAAGGCCAAAATTGAAGGAACAAAAGGCTATTGTTGATTTCTAGGCTGCCTACGCCTAGCTTCAAATTGTTCTTGAATATTAATATCTCTTTCAATTGCTGCCCAAGAATGATTAAGCTCAGCACGGGTCCTAGTAGTGTCTAAAATAATATGAAACAGGTTCAAAGCAATGTTGGTTTGGCCTTGGAGACCAGGCTCAAGATTGGGTTGTTTTGCAATAGGAACAGTCATGAATAGAAAAACAATCAAGGAATCAAAATCAGAAAAAGAAAGATGTATCAATGAAAATTGAGTATAAAATTTAACCAGAGAAATATCGAAGATCTCCCCAGTATGGTCGCCAAATAAATGTTGAGGAAAAGATTTGAGTTGATCTTACTCAAGTATTTTCAGAGTTTACTTAGCTAAAGTAAAGTAGACGGGAATATCACCCTATGTTTATAGCCAACAAAAATATATATCCTAACTCACAAGTATTAATCACAAGTGCTTAGGCTAGTCTTTTATCAAAAAAAAGCTTAAGGAAATTCAATTTTTATGTATTTTTTTGAACATATCAATTGCTGAAATAAATGTAAGAATGTAAGTAAATACGCCAAGATGATATTCAAGATATATGAGACATAAATCAATCCTTTATTTCATTCCAATTCACCAAAGAGTCATTGTCTTTACAAAACTTCACACAGAAATCTTGGACCAAAGTCAAACTTTGAAATCCCCGATGGAACATACAAAAGGACCTCTGAAAAAAGACCAAAACTGAACTATGAAAGTTGGATCATCTTGCCACAGATGTTTTCCCACTCGACTCTGCACAATAGCCTTTATCAGTCATGAAAATTAATTCACAAACAGAAAAGTCTACAGAGACTATCAAAGATAGATCAACACTTGTGAAGAACAAGTGTCTGAATGGTTTGATTCATCCATGAATATTGTTTTCTACAATAAGACCCTACTATCAGAAAAGAGAATTAGGCTATGATGAATATGTGAATGAATGAAAACTGAACTATCTCAACATAAAATCAAGGAGCAAACCTTAACATGCTTTTTCTTTTCTCTTTTTTTTTGTTCCTTCCCTTCATATTTCCTTTAAAGAGTTATAATTGGTTGGAGTAGTTAAACCAACTCATTAGTTAAGTTAATTAAAAGACTCAACTAAATTTAGTTAGGGGGTAGTAATAATTATAATAAGGTTCATCAATAAATAATAACTAGTAGATGAGACCCCTTGTGACTCCCTTTAGTTCATAACAACCCTAACAATCATAACAATCATAACATAATCCATTAGTTAAACATAAACCCTCCTTGTTCGTCCCATCAACATATTTACTTTTGGCAGTTTTAGCTCATGAAAATTGAAATTATTTCAAAAATAATACTCATATATCCAAAATAAAACATGTTGTCCAAAATACCTAGAGTCCACTGTCATAAAACAATAAACAACATAAAATTCAAAAGCCATATTTTCCAGTCTGTGATGCAACCCTTCCTTGGTTGTTGTTGTCACCTCTTGACTTTCCTGAATTTTCCTTGAGATGGGCAGAGACTTTAGGCTTTATCTCACTGATCACATGGGAACAATCATCCCTTAAATGCATCTGTGAAGACATGGATTTATCAGAGTCATCAAAGGGTGAGGAAGGGGTCACTGTAGTTTTTCCTTTATCAAATGCATGGTGGGATTCAGTCTTCAATCTCTTGTTGGCATGGGAGGATTGCACTGGCGAGTGGTTAGGGGCATATTGAACAATGGGGTTCAAAGGTGGAGGAGCAAGCAAGGTCAAGTTGGGATAGCCACAGTGTTGGGAGATTCTTGGGTGAAAAATCTCCTGCCACCCATCATTTTCAAGGATTTCAGGCTGTAAAGAGACATGAGGAGGCACAGGTATGCCGAGGGCTTGTGGGGCTTGGAAAGGAGGCCTTTCATGCCTAGGTCGGACTATTCCCTACCCAATCCAATCAAATAATCCTGCATGAAACATTTGGCCAAGCTCTTCTGAGTCAACATCAAAATGTATAGAAAACCTGGGCCTTCTTGGGCCTCGATTCCAGTTACCTCTAACTCTGTTTCCTCATCCATGGCTTCCCCAACTGAAAAATCTTATTTTGTATATGTTAACGATTAGAAAATAGTCTTTTTAAATAACCATGCATGACAACTCCTTAAAAATATGAAATGGATTTGGCTCAGAATGTATCAGTCTCATGCAATCCAATCCATACAAATTGTCCTAACGTTAATCAACGAGCAGGGGCGTGAAACAGTGTTCTAGGAAACGTGAGGGGTTTGTATTGGGAGAAAATATGATATAATGAAAGGGGAGAAGAAATGGTCACTGCTCAATGATAAAAACAATCAACTGTAAATCAACCAAGTAAAACCTCATTGTAATCCAGTCAAGGAACTGCCACTTCATCCACTTAACACAAAAATTGTCTTAGTTGTAATCAACATTAGAACAGGGGGTGAACAAAATGAATATGGGATATGTGAGGGGGTTGTAATTAGTGGAAAATGAGATAATGAGGGGGGAAAAAACATTTAATGTTCATGATATTAATCAAGCAATCCATAACATATTTTGCAGTAAGAAAAATATGCATCAACCAACAATCAGATGTGTAATATCCCTAGGCCAAACCCAATTGTAAATGTAAAAGAAAATGTACTTGAGCTGGTGAGTTGTTTGATATCATTGTGTATGCACCTTTCATGGCATAGTGTGCACATGTACTACACAGTAAAATGATGAAGTGTTCACATTCTTGGATACTGCACGCAACAACTTAAGTGCACGTGATTTTGAGGCCAGGGATCCTTTTGTGTATATGTTGTTTTTTATAGGTTGGTGAGCCAATTATTATAAGCAAGGATGATTATGTTTTGATTAGGCCAGAGAGCCTATATGTTAAAGGCTAGTGTGCCTATTTTTGTATATGTCTCATAATTAATATAAAATACATCGATGCGTACAGACCAACCACGATAAAAGAGATGGGGGACTAAACTCCATTAGTTAGGGAAAGGGAGGGGCTAAGTTAAGGAAAGGGGCTAATCTAGGGAGATTAAAACCAAAAGGAATATTATATTAATATTTCTTAAATCATAAAGTATGGGTAATTATTTTATCCTAAGTTCTAAAGTTGGGGACAAGTTGGGCCAAAGTAGCTCCTAACATGACAAGTGTCAAGTTGGGGACATGCATACACATTGTTGGGACTTAGTTCATTTTCCCATCTTTTTCATCATTCTTCCCATCATTCCTTCCATCATTCAGTGATCTAGTCAAATATCGATGAGCATGCACACACCCATTGAGTTATCTTTTATATCTTCATGACTGTACCTGAACCTGTATCCAAAGTGTTTATTTTGTTTGTGTAGTTGGTTAGCTTGGTAGATGGACTGAAGAAATGGGTTGTTAGGCCCAGGGGATATTGAAGAGGTAGGTTGTCAAGCCCATGAGAAATTTCTCTCTGGGTGAGAGAATTGTCGGGAATTGATTTCCTGAAGGTGTTGAACTGCAACTACAGTGCTCTGAGACTTCCTGTCTGGCATGCTGCTAAAGCCTGGAAAGGAACTAGGCAATCGAAGGAATGTTGAGCGGAGAAGGGGCACACTTCCTGGGGTGGGACAGGCATGTGGGAAATGAGGGATTGTAGGTTGTTAGTTTGAGTTGGAACCTGAGACAGTGTCTTTCCTGTTGTCTATGAGCCTTTAGCCTGGTTAGGAATCCCTTTACCCGGGTGGAGTTTAGTCCCAGCTCGGGGGTGGCTCACTATTGAGAGTGATGAATAGTGTGGTCTAAGGCTAGGAGGTCCGTGAAAGGTCTAAACATAGTTGGTGACATTATTACCAAGATAAGTGCCAATTGTGTGATAAATTTACATGTTGCATTGTTATTTATGTGCTTATTTTTATGGTTTATCATATGTGCGGTTATAACTGTGTTTATTTTTATAGGTATTTCCTGTATATGTTGCATGTACATGTTTACTGTTATTTCAATGTGAATCTGTGCATTTACACATGTATTTGGTTGTTTACGTTTTATGTATATAATGCTTCCACAAGAGTTTTGTGTGTGTATATTTTAATTGCATCCAGTTCGAAAAATTTATCTGGCATAGCTCTGTTGGATACTGGGTATGTTACAGTATGTTCTGTAGAGAGAACAAAATAGTTCTCTGGAGTAGCGTGGCCCGACATGGATGGTCGGGGACTTTACAATATGGTATCATAGCTTCACTTTTCAACACCGAGCCTAGATGGGCCGAGAAAGTTGAGTTGAAGTGAAATGTCACATAGGATTTATTTCAAAGTGGCCAAATTTCAGTTTCTAGAGCATCCATGGTAAAACGTAACAACAACTGGGTGGAATTCAGGAAAAGCCCCAATTTATGTTGTTAAATTAATGAGAAAATGGAGAAATTTGGCCAAGTGATGATATATTCCTGATTTAATATCTGTTCTAGAAAATTCATATCTAGAATGGGTTGAATTTGAAGTTACAGTGAATCCATGACAGATGGAACGAGTTTAGTGGTTAAATTTCTCAATTGGCGAATTGATTTTGGGTAAATTCATTCCAGAAATGTCAACTTACAATGATTTGTTGTTACATAGGTTGAACTGGTGTTATCGAGGGAAATTGAAAAAATTTCATGGTTGCAGAATGTCGATGGTAAACTGGGGAAAAAGTTAAGCGAAAAGCCCAAATTTCTGCAGCAAAATTCACGAGGAATTGATGCGCATAAAAATGAATGTGCATAGGTCAGTGCACTAAAAATGCATGATGTGCAGTGAAAATCTTGTAATAGGTAAAATTTGGCACTACGCGGCAAGATATTGGCGTGCTGGTGCATGCACTAAAATTTGGTACCGCGCAGAAAAATGTTAGCGTTCAGGTGTGCACGCTAAATTTCGGTGCCGCGCGGAAAAAAGTTAGTGTGCAAGTGTGCGTGCTAAATTTTGACACCGTGCGGAAAAATGTTGGTGTACAGGACCGCGCGATAAATTTAGCATTGCATAGTGTGCACACACATAATAATGACAAGTGTGGTGTGCACAGTGTTGGCACAATGTAGTGGAGTTTGGTAGTTGCATGCAGAATGTGGCTATATGTTGTCGCACAACAATTTAGTTAGTGGTGCACACAGAGTTTTGGTGCACAGTGGAAACATACTAAACTTTGGCATGGTGCAACGTGTAGAGTACAATGCATGTGGAATATCAGTGCGTGATACAAAAACTGCGTGCAACAGGTAATATTGCAATAAACAAAATTGGATGCGGTGGATATTGGCGTGCAACACAAAAGTAGTGCGTGCAAGTCATTGGCACGAAAGAGAAGTGATACACAGTGGTTTTAAAGTGCGTGAAGCACGATTTACCTTGTGTTTTTTTTGTGCATGGTTAATATGGTTTTGTAGGTTGAAATTTGTGTGCGCAAAGTTGTTTGAAGGGTGAACAACAGCAGAAAACTAGTGATTTTCTTCGACGTTTTATATCTTTTGAACATCATCTTTTTGCAGCGCGTTTTTTAGGCCCTTAAGAGTGGTTTTAGCAATGCAAAAACCACAAGAATAGATCTTTGCAGCTCAAATAAAATATCTCAGAGAGAGCTTTCTAATGGTGTAAATCGTTCGTCAAACGAAGCTTTTATGAGAAAGTTACAGCAAAAACAATGGAGGGTAAATTTTAAGACCCATCTAACTTCAAAGAGCCATAACTTCCTGTTCCGGAATTAGATTGAGGCGCAGGAGAAGTCAATGGAAATATATTGAGCCATAGAATACATTCCAAGAACTAAATTAAATTTCTAGGCATTTTAAAAGTGTTTAATATGGAAAGGAAGGTACCTGTAGCATTCCAGTTACAATATGGTATTTTGGTCTGGAATTTCAGCAGGCTGTAACTAGCATCCCAGAACCCAAAAAAAGGTTAAACTTGGACAGAGTGTCCATAAGATGCATATGAGGAAACCCAACATAGATCCTATGAAAACTCCAAGGGAGTAGGTGCAAAAATTCATATTTATAGCGTAGAGTTGCACCAAGTTGAAAAAAATGAACAGAAAACTTAATGGACAATTTTCAAATAACCATAACTTTCTGCTCAAGACTCAGAATTGAGCATGGGAGTAGGATTTGGAAACGTATTGGAAAGTGGAATATAAATATACACCCAAAAAATTGATTTGGGAATTCAATTTTTTTAGGAAATCAGAAAGAAATAGTTCTGATATATTATTGAACCAGAATGGTTCATATTTTCATGAAATTGTTGAAACAGTTAGCCTGACAAAGTTTTGTTGGCTGCACATTTTGCAGAGTTAACAAAAATTAGATCAGTTCAATATCATCATAGATTCTAGAGTAATGGAAGAGGCACAGGGGACTTATAGTCAGGAGGATGAGATTAGAGGGATGGATGTCCATTTGGGCATTGAAGGAACAAACTCCAATGGACATTGAGATGAAAGGAATGAAAACATGAATATGGAAAAGACCATTAAAAATTTGTAGAAGGATGTCTAAAGCCATAAATACGATAATGAAATGATTATGAAAGACAAGGAGCAACATGATGAATTCAACATGAAGTTAATGGAGAGCTTGAACTAAATAGAAAATAAATTGGACAAGGAGAGTGGCTCAAGCAAATCTGGAAATCACAGGCTTCCTGATGAGAAAATAAGAACTAGAAGTGTTAGCAGACATCACCATCACTCCTTGAGGAATTCCAATAAGAAATCACATAGCAGATCAAGTCCATCCCCTATCAGAAATCATAAGAGGTCTGGGGTGGATGAGCTATGAGGAGAAATGAACAAAATAAAACCTCCTACATTTGATGGTGAGCACAAGAAGGATGAAGATGAAGAGACATGGTTTCTGGGCATGAGAAAGTATTTTCAATTTCATAATTATTATTCTCATGCAGAAGGTAGAATTGATATCTATTAACTCAAGGGAAAGACATCCATGTGGTGGGATCAGCTTGTGTAGGTGCAACAAATTAAATAGAAAAGTGTTACTTGGAGGGAATTCAAGAAGTATTTTGATAAGAAATACTTGACTAAGAGATACTATCATAAGAAAATGAAAGATTTCTTTTAACTCAAGCTCGGGAGTATGAAAATAGATGAATATGAGAAAAGGTTTTTAGAACTGCTAAAGTATGTCTCTTTCATCAAGGATGAGACAGTTAAAATTCAAAGGTATTTGAGTGGAGGAGACCCTAAGGCGAACTAAATGCCTATATGATTAACAAAAAATCAAGGCCAACTTTCAAAAAATCTTTGGAAGACAGAAATAAATTCAAGGTGGATCAGAGGAAGAAGGGATCTAAGCCACCATTCTTCAGAAATAATCCACAGGGATAACAAACTCCTAGAGAACTGAGAATGATTGAGATAGGGGGTCAAAGGCCAAGGCAACAACCTATTCAATGTTGGGGTTGTAAAGGGGATCATATGTTCAAAGATTGTCCTCACAGAGATGAAAAAAGGATAATTGTTCACAATGTACAGCAAGCTGAAACAGTAGAGGACATGGGTGGCAATGTTCCAAGGATATATGTAGCCTTGGACAACAAGCAAGAAGAGTATCAATCACATATCATTGAAGTGGAAGGTATGATCAACAACCAAACCATTGTTATTTTAATTTATTCAAGAGCTAGTCATAGTTATATAGATCCTAAGATGGTGGAAAGTTTGCATTTTCCAAGAAGCAATCATGAGAATTCTTGGTTCGAGTATCTGGCTACAAGAGCCAAAAGAAAAGTTAATGAGATGGTTAAGTCATGTCTTATGGACATGAATGGACTGAACACTAGGGTAGATTTGAACATCTTGCCTTTAGGTTCCTATGACTGTATAATTGGGATGGATTGGTTGGACCATCATCTTTCCATCCTAGAATGTCATAAAAAGGTATTTACTTTCTTGGATGAGGAAGGGACCCTAAGGAAGGTGCAGGGAATTCCTAGGGTAGTAACCATCCAAGAAATTTCATCATTGCAATTGAAGAAATGTTACAGAAAAGGGTGTCAAATATTTGCAGCACATATGGAAGAGACACCTAAAGATAAGGTGTCAAATTTGGAAGATTATGTGGTCTTGGAAATTTTTGAAGATGTGTTCAGGGAGGTACCGGGACTACCCCCAAAGAGAGATATTGATTTCTCTATAAATTTAATGCATGGACCAGCTCCAATTTCAAAGACTCCTTACAGAATGATTACACCAGAGCTTAAGGAGTTGCAAATGCAACTTGAAGAGATTATGAAGAAGGGGTATATACACCCAAGTGTGTCACCTTGGGGTGCCCTAGTCTTGTTTGTGAATAAGAAATATGGAACGTTAATATTGTGCATTGATTTCAGACAGTTGAATAAAGTGATTGTTAAGAACAAGTATCCTCTTCCAAGGATTGATCATATTTTTGATCAATTGAAGGATGCAAAGATATTTTCAAAGATAGATCTCAGGTTAGGATACCATCAGGTAAGGATTAAAGAGTAACATATCAGCAAGAATGCCTTCAGGACAAGGTATGGTCATTATGAGTTCACAGTGGTGCCATTTGGGTTGTCAAATGCACCAGTTGTTTTCATGTGCTTAATGAATGGTGTTTTCCGAGAATATTTAGAAATGTTTGTCGTTGTCTTTTTGGATGACATTATTATATATTCTAATTCAGAGGAAGAGCATGAACACCATTTGACGATGGTTTTGCAAGTATTAAGGGGGCATCAGTTGTACGCCAAATTAAGCAAGTGCTCATTTTATCAGAAGCAAATTCATTATTTGGGGCATATCATTTCAAAGGATGGGATAGCAGTAGATCCTGAGAAGATAGAAGCCATTAGAGAGTGTCAGCACCAAAGAATGTGATAGAAGTAAGATCATTCATGGGTCTTGCAGGATACTATAGGAGATTATTGAAGGATTCTCAAAGATTTCACACCCAATCATTTCCTTTCAAAGAAAGGGTGTGAATTTTCAGTGGACATTGGATTGTGAAAAGAGTTTCCAACACTTGAAACAATTATTAACAAGTGTTCCAATACTAAGGATTACATACCCAAATGAAGACTTCATTGTATGCACATATGCATGTAAAGAAGGACTTGGTGGATTCCTCACTCAAAATGGGTTTGTTATATGTTATGAATTAAGGAAGTTGAAAGAGCATGAAAGACATTATGCCACTCATGATTTGGAGTTGGCAGCCATAGTGCATGCCTTGAGGAAATGGAGACATTACCTCATGGGGAAAAGGTTTGAACTAAGAACAAACCATAATGGTCTGGAATATTTATTTGATCAGCCAACTCTAAATGCTAGGTAAAGCAGATGGTTAGAATTTCTATGTGAATATGACTTTGATATAAAGCATATCAAGGGAAAAGAGAACAAAGTGGTTGATGCACTCAGCAGAAGAGTGCATGAATTTCATGCTACATCCATTATCATGTACCAATCATATTTGAAAGAGAAAATTACAGAGGCTGCCGAATCAGATTTTCAATACAAGGAATTAGTGGCAAAATTACAGCAAGGTATTTTGCAGCAGAAAATTGAGGAATATAAGCTAGATAATGATGAAATTCTCATGTACAGGGGAAGAATTTATGTACCAAATTATTAGGAATTGAAAAATATGATATTGAAGGAAATGCATAATGTGTCTTATGCAAGGCACCTAGGATATCATAAAACTATTGCAGTTGTCAAGAGCCAATATTATTGGCCAGGCATGAAGAAAGAGGTTATTGATTTTATTGCCAAATGTTTGGAATGCCAAAAAGTAAAGGCTGAGCATAGACACCTAGTTGGTTTGCTACAACCATTACCCATTCCTGAGTGGAAATGGGAAGTTGTAACAATGGATTTCATCACCAAACTTCCCAGAACAAACAATCAACATGATTCTATCATGGTAGTGGTGGATAAGCTTACTAAAGATACCCATTTTGTTCCAGTTAAGCTCACTCACAAGGAAGCTAACATCGTTGATTTTTATATGAAGAAAATTTATATATTACATGGCATACCCAAGAAAATTATTTATGACAAAGATCCAAAATTTACCTCAAAATTTTGGAAGGGATTATTTAAAGGATTTGGAACAAATTTGAATTTTAGTACAGCTTATCATCTAGAATCAGATGGGAAAACAGAGAGAGTGAATCAAGTGATTGAAGATATGTTAAGGATGTATGTGATGGATAAACCATCAAAATGGGAAGACTACCTACACTTGGTAGATTTTGCTTATAAAAATGGGTACCAAGCATCTCTAAAGATGAGCCCATTTGAGGCACTTTATGGCAGAAAGTGAAAAACACTAGTAAGTTGGGATAACCCAGCAAACAGGGCAATGGTTGGGCTAGATTTTCTCCGGGAAATGGAGCAAATGATAAAAATAAAGAAAAATTTAAAAGCTGCCCAAGACAGGCAGAAAATTTATGTTGATAAGGGCAGAACTCACAGGGAATTTAAAGTGGGTGATCATGTATTTTTAAAAGTGAAGGCCAACAAAAATTCCCTGAAGTTGGGAAATTGTTCAAAGTTGGAAGCTCACTATTGTGGACCATTTGAAATACTAGAGAGGATTGGTTCAGTGGCTTATATGATTGCATTGCCTACATCTATGTTTGTTCATAATGTATTCCATGTATCGTTGCTCAAGAAATATATACCTAATGCTAGTCATGTTATTGATTGGAATGTGATCTAGGTGGATCAAGAAGGCGATTTCCAAGTGCATATGGTGCGCATTCTAGACCGGAAAATCAAACAGCTCTGGAATCGAGCCATAGGGCTTGTAAAGGTCCAATGGACTTGGTATGGTCCTAAGGATTCTACTTGGGAGCATGAGGATGCAATGCAGGCAGAATACCCGCATCTTTTTGAGGATTTTTGAAATTTTGTTGTATATGGGTACATGATGCACTAAGGAGAGTGCATAAATAAGGGGAGGGGATTGTAATATCCCTAGGCCAAACCCAATTCTAAATGTAAATGCAAATGTACTTGAGCTGGTGAGTTGTTTGATATCATTGTGTATGCACCTTTCATGGCATAGTGCACACATATACTGCGCAATAAAATGATGAAGTGTGCACATTCTTGGATACCGCGTGCAACAACTTAACTGCGTGCGATTTTGAGGCTAGGGAGCCTTTTGTGTATATGTTGTGTTTTATAGGATGGTGAGCCAGTTATTATGAGCTAGGATGCTTATGTTTTGATTAGGCCAGAAAGCCTAGATGTTAAAGGCCAGTGTGCCTATTTTTGTATATGTCTCATAATTAATATAAAATACATCATTGCGCGCAGACTGAACATGATAAAAGAGATGGGGGACTAAACTCCACTAGTTAGGGAAATGGAGGGGATAAGTTAAGGAAAGGGGCTAGGCTAGGGAGCTTAAGCCAAAAATTAATATTATATTAATATTTCTTAAATCATAAAGTATGGGTAATTATTTTGTCCTAAGTTCTAAAGTTGGGGACAAGTAAGGCCAAAGTAGCTCCCAACATGACAAGTGTCAAGTTGGGGACATGCATACATATTGTTGGGACTTAGTTCATTTTCCCATCTGTTCCATCATTCTTCCCATCATGCATTCCATCATTCAGTCATCTAGTCAATCATCCATGAGCATGCACACACCGATTGAGCTATCTTTTGTATATTCATGATTGTACATGAACCTGTATCCATAGCCTTTGTTATGTTCGTGTAGCTGGTTAGCTTGGGAGATAGACTGAAGAAGCGGGTTGGCAAGCCCATGGGATATTTAAGAGGTGGGTTGTCAGGCCCATGATCAATTTCTCTCTGGGTGAGAGAATTGTTGGGAAATGATTTCCTGAAGGTGTTGAACTGCAACTACAGTGCTCTGAGACTTCATGTTTGGCCTGTTGCTGAAGCTCGGAAAGGAAGTGGGGCAGCCAAAGGACTATTGAGCAAAGAAGGGGCACACTTCTTGTGGTGGGACAGGCATGTGGGGAATGAGGGACTGTAGGCTATTAGTTTGAGTTGGCACCTGAGATGAAGTCTTCCCTATTGTCTATGAGCCTTTATCTTGGTTAGGAATCCCTTTACCTAGGTGGATCTTAGTCCCAACTTGGGGGTGACTCACTGTTGAGAGTGATGAATAGTGTGGTCTAAGTCTAGGAGGTTTGTGGAAGGTCTTCACACAGTTGGTGACATTATTACCAAGATAACTGCCAATTGTGTGATAAATTTACATGCTGCATTGTTATTTACGTGCTTATTTTTATGGGTTATCATATGTGTAGTTATAACTGTGTTTATTTTTATGGGTATTTACTATATATGTTGCATGTACATGTTTACTGTTATTTCAGTGTGAATCCATGCATTTACACATGTATTTGGTCGTTTATGTTTTATGTATATAATGCTTCCACAAGAGTTATGTGTGTGTATATTTTAATTGCATGTAGTTCGAAACATTTATGTAGCATAGATCAGTTGGATACTGGGTATGTTATAATATGTTCCGCAGAGAGAACAAAAGAGTTCTTTGGTATAGTGTGGTTCGACATGGATGTTCGGGGACGTTACATGATGACTGAGTAAAATCCCTGTGTATTTTCCTAATTTCACTGTCCATTAACATCCCACAGTCATTACAAAATAGAAGTAATTCACACAATCTATAAGAGGTTCTGTTTCCTTTATTCACACGTTCTACACTTTATAATAGTCAACAACAACACGCATTCCCAATCCATAGTTATTAACATCCATCATTGTCATACATTTCCAAAATCCACATCTATATTTCAAAGTAGTGTTTCCAAAGATAACAATGAAGCCACTATTTACATAATAAAGCCAATCAAGATTTGTAATGATATTCGTCCCCATACATATACATAGTTAAAATAATCAAGACCAAAACAACCAAAACCTCGCATGCCATGTCTGAAATGATAATTTACTATACAACCAACAACCAACACTTTGACACGGGATATGCAAGGTTAAAATGTCCAAGGCAATGTAACCATGCCACTGTAAAATAGGACATCTCAATGCACTTTAAAAGCCGAGCCAAATACCCAACACGACTTTCATCAACAGTGGTCGATTTAAATAAATAGCAGCGGTCAATTTCAATAAAAAACATGCTTAAAAATATATATATGAGGGTATCACTGAGTATAAGAACCAACTATCCATACTACAAACCGAGCGCAACCAACCAAACACCACAATACAACAATTTGACTTATCACAACAAACACTAGTCATGTCAGTAAATCAACTTATCGTGCAACGACGGTGTATATTACTAAGTGGTTAGTTCATTTAAGTCACATCGTTATTTCACCAAGATGTGCATACTTAGGATATTCAACCAATGAAGTATGATGTGGATATGTCTTCAATAGCTAACTAATTCGATTATCATTCGGCCCCAAAGATAACATAGTTATCATGCCTCATGTTTCATTTAAAAAACACCACACACAGAACGTGACCTGTGTGAGCAACGCTAAGAATTTGTGACCCATGTCAACCATCAACCAAATCACCACAAGTGCCAACTAGTGATTGTACATCAACCAACAATTCACCATTGTGGTAAAAAAACAATCAATCGAACAAGTCGTAGTATCTGTACATAACCATGCATCTAATTGACATGGCATAGGCCTTTCCATTTAAAAACAACTAAGTTTCCTTGATAATAGGTGGGTGACTTGCGAGCTTTAGAAATGCAAAATGGAAATGCAAGGTTCATACTTTATCACAGAGGCAATGACAAAAAACCAAAACCACAAGACCGCCATACGACCAACGGGTGAGCTCTCATTTGAAGTCATAGACCACAACAATCAGGAACAAATTAAAAGGCTCGACAGACTCCCTATGTGGCTCCAGTCTGGAGGGTTAAGGGTTTTCACAATAGCCATCACAGGAGGAAAGGCACCAACTATAGTGAAACTTTGATGCTGCAGGCGTACGCACAAGGAGGGCTATGATGCTTGTGAACGAGAGGCAGTTCCTTGACAGGGATGAACAGGAAAACATGGCTCTAATTAAACCCAAGAATCATGAAGACAACCATCCAACCATGATTTAAGAACCCTTTAACCAAACACAGTGGTAACCAAAAACTACCACCCAAGAAGACCACCAAATCCGATGAACTCAAAACAATTATAAGTAGAACCATCCATTTTTCATTCTAAACCCAAAATTCCACACAGTTGCAGTACTCAGGAAAAACACAAACCCACACAATTGAGCCAAAAAATATTTTGTAACCAGAGTGAAGTCAAGAATGGCCAAAAGAGACATACCTATTAATCGAAACCTTAAGACGAGAGGTGGCCGAGCGGTTTCACCCTACCAAAATTCTAGAGCGCAATCACAACAGCCAGATCAAACAATAGTCTGACTAGGGTGGCATCCAATGGGAAGGGTAAAGGTGACATGCAGTAAATGCACGTCGCCTCCACCCATATCAAATTTACTCCATATTACATGCCAACGAGCCCTCATTAACACCATTAATCAACCAATGCATCGAGAATATCAACACATTTAAACCATAATATAATCCAAGCCCACAATTCAACCATCTGCATCGTTACCTTGCGAAATGCGCCACCCATGTCATAACTCAACTAAGTCGCTTGACATCTATACAATAGAATCATCACCAATAGCATAATTACCATAAAAATTGAAAATCCATTTCTTCCATGATCCACCAAGGTTTATAATATAATCATATCAGCCACCAATTGCATGAACCGATGCATAACCATTGTATTATCCCCTTGCCAAAATGTGCCACTAAAATTTCCATCATATGCCTATAAAAATGTAACTTAACCACTGTTAAACCCTAATATTGGCTCATTACCCATTAATTGGGGCATATTATATTAGTAATGTTATTTTATTTATGTCGGCTTTAGGCCATTAGTTGTAATTATACCTCCTAGTCTCCT
>JZKD02S1651302.1:83922-108051 GCA_000966675.3 Picea glauca
GGTAATATTTTATTAATTGAAGTTTATGTTGATGATATTATTTTTGGTAGTGATGATGACAGGTTAAGCCAGAAATTTGCAAAAGACATGCAGAATGAATTTGAAATGTCATTATCTGGAGAACTATCCTTCTTTCTTAGACTTCAGATACGTCAAAGCAACCAAGGAATTTTTATTTCTCAAGCCAAGTATATTAGAGAAATGCTAAAGAGGTTTGGAATGGAATATTGCAAACCAGTTATCACTCCCATGCAAACCAGTTGTAAGTTGAGCAAAGATGATGATTCGAAGTCTACAAATCAGAGGCAATACAGGTCAATGATTGGTAGCCTACTATATCTGACAGCATCCAGACTAGATGTAATGCAAGGAGTTGGACAGGTGGCACGATTTCAAGTAGCACCAAAGGAATCACATGTATTAGCAATAAAGAAGATTTTCAGATATCTCAAAGGAACATAAGAGTTTGGATTATCGTATCCAAAAAGAAAAGATCTATCACTTATTTCCTACACAGATGCAGATTGGGCAGGTTGTATTGATAACTGACAAAGCACCAGTGGAGCAGCATTCTACTTAGGTGAGTGTTTGGTATCATGGCTAAGCAAGAAAAAATCATCATTATCTCTATCTACAGCTGAGGAAGAGTATATTGCAACAACAACATGTTGTACACAGGTTCTTTGGATGAAACAAACTTTGACAGATATACAGGTTGAGTATGATGAGCCCATTCCAATATATTGTGATAATACAAGTGTCATCAGTATCTCAAAAAACCCGATGATGCACTACAAGACGAAGAACATTGCAATCAAGTATCACTTTGTACAGGAACAAGTTGCAGAAAATAACATCAGAGTTGAGTATGTGGGCACAAAAGAACAAGTGGAAAACATCTTTACAAAACCACTTCCACGGGAATATTTTGAATATCTTCGCCAAAGACTTGGAGTTATTTCTACTCCAAAATGAATGTTTTTTGAATGCTTATCTTATATGTCTTAGATGTACATGAGGAAGAACCATAAGAGGACAGTTCAGTCAGGGGGAGCAGCCCCAAATGGAAAGATACCTTTGTCATTGATGACAAAGGGGGAGAGATGTATCAGATACAAAGGATAGAGGCATGGTTCCAGGGGGAGCAGATTTATCATATGTAGAGGACAGAGGCATATTTATCATATATAGAGGACAGAGGCATGGTTCCAGAGGGAGCATGAGTGATATGATTTCAGTATTGCATCAAAGTGTTGCCATCAATGCCAAAGGGTGAGATTGTTGATTAAGGTTGGTTGTCATTGATATTAACCCTTGAAGAAAGCCCCACAGCACAAAGGTTTGGGTAATGGACCCAATATTTTTTTATGTAAAGATGACTCATTATTGTCTTGTCATGGTTGATAAGAAGTAAATATGGATGAACTCCAAAGTGGTCCCCTTATGGTGAAAGCCCTCACAGGAAGACACTTTGTGGAGTAAGAGAACCCATGATTAATTGTGGAATAATCAGATGGACAATGAATTTGTCAGGTAACCTATCATATATGGATATTTCTTGTCATTCCATTTCCGATGGTATGTGGAACATCACATAACTCCTCACGGTTAGAGAGTTATGGCCATGAGAAGTTGGAGACCCCATGTTTGGGTAATGGACCCAAGTTTGTTTGATGGATAACAATATGAGTTATGATATAATTTCATATAATACTATTCTATATGGATATTACATGTCATTCCATTTCTTCTGGTATGTGGAACGTCACATAACTCCTGACGGTTTGAGAATTATGGCTTTACGAAGTTGGAGGACCCTCATATGTCATCTAAAAGCCCCAAAAGGTCAAAGTAGTCAAAGTGGTTTAAAAGATTTTAAAAGGCAAATAATAAAGTGAAGTAATAAGTGAATTATAATTCAAAGTGAATACAAAATAAATTATTTTAATAATAAATTTAATGGAGAAATTAGAAGTGGGTCAACCCTAAAATAAGGAAAGTGGGGCCCAGTGACCTAGAATATGTTTTTAAGGAAGCTACTTGGAAAGTATAAATAAGAGGCAAGGCTCTCTAATTTTAATCACACTTGAGAATATTGAATATATATAGGTGTCTGAGGTAACCAAGGATATCTAAGCCTAAATTATGAGGGAAGGTGAAGAAAAGAAGGTTGAAATGCAAGGAAGGATTAATTCTTTTGATGGTGCTTTCTAAGGTATGTTATTTAATAGTCATCTCACCATTTTCGCTATAATTTTTTTTCTATAATGATTCATACAATGAAATTTCTATTCCATTGATAAAATATATCCAAGTATATATGGTAAAATATTCATCTTGTGGGTCATTGCATTTTTGGAGTTACACTCCCTGGAAAATAGGGTTTGTGGCTAGTCCTGAAACTAGTCAAAAAACGATGTTTCGGGTAAAAACGTCATAAATTCTTCATAACAGATCCAAATTCAGTGAAACCAAATGTGTTGGTTAGGGTACAACCTCTAGTATTCTGTTTAAAAGTTTCATATCAATTCAGAAAATATTATGTGCGAGGCACGCTCTACAAGGTCGATCTCTAGAATAAGCCATAATTCAACAAGGTATGCCATTTTTGCTATAACTCGTTTTCTATGAGGTTCCAAGTAATGAAACCTGGAAGAATTGCATAAAACACAATGAGGAACATTGTGTATCAGTTTCATATCTTTATACATTACAGGTACAAATTTATGATTACTTCAAGTTAGGGTTGTTGACTATTCCAAAACTAGGCATGTGAGACTAAAGAAAAGTTTGATGAAAATGCTAGTCTCTTGTTGTTGAAGATAAGAAAGGTTTGTAGGAATGTGATCATATACACCAAGTATATTACAGAGCTACAAATCAAATTTGGATGATGAAATTGATGAGGGCTTTTGGTTGAGGTACATGTTGAGTACATGGTTGAGACAAGTACTTGATGATTTGGCACATACATGAGGTGTATAGTTGATGATGTTGGTACATATTGATGAGTCATAGTTGATGAGTAGTTGACACATGATTGGTACATGCTTGGTACATGGTTGGATGCACTTTTTTATGGTACATGTTGATTACAAGCTATTTGGTACAGGTTGGTGCATGGTCTATGCACTTGTTTATGGTATAGGTTGATTATAGGTTGAGGTACAGGTTGATGCATAGTTGATGCATGGTTCAGATTTATTGGTACAGGTTTACAATGGTATATCTCACAGTGATAGGTTGATAGTGGTTCCATCATTCTACTTCTACTTCAGGGTGGCAGGACGGGGCAAGGATAGGTGGTTCTAGAAACCTTTCAGTTGTAGCCGGAGAACATAGGGGGTTGTAGCCTCCTTTTGGTTGTAGTGAGAGAATTGGGGAGTTGGATCTTCCCTCAGGTTATATCCTTAGAAACTAGGGGGTTGTAGCCTCCTTCCAGTTGGAGCTAAAAAACAAAGGAAGTTGGTGCTTCCAATGAATGTAACTTCAAGACATATAAGAAAAAGTATTTTGTGGTTTTCTCCCTATTTGGGTTTCCACATAAAACACTGGTGTACTGTGTATGTGTATGTTTTTTCATTTGTTCATTTCTTATTTACTTTGCAGTTATTTGATGATAATGCTTCATTGATATAACACTTGGATTTTATGGTTAAAAATGATTAAATTGTTCTATTACTGATTCACCCCCCCTCTCAGTAATCCAACAAAGTCAGTTCAAAATGTAATGAGAAATTGAGTTCGTCCAGTTGGTTCCCTACCACTCCACCTCTGGGTTATTTATAATTTATTTTGGCCATTGTAGATACTCCTCTGACCTCACACATTAGGGGGCATCTATTAGAGAAAGATTTTCCTCACCCTATGCAATCTTGCACAGAGGGCCTTATTTCATTTCCCTATGTAGACTTATCTTCCCTGTTGAAAGAATTTAGAGCCAAAAATACAATTTTTTCGACTTGTATGCATATTTCACACTATACAGTAAGCATATACACAGGTTTCTCCACTACAACCCGCGTATATTGCGATTTGTGCTAGAAAATGAAAATTAAATGTCGGGTTTCCATGTAATGACAGGAGATCTATGATCCTTGGCCTTCCATATACTAGAAACGTTTCAACTCGTACCTTCAATTTCATTTTGAAGGCTATAAAGAGACCTTTTCTGAACTATGGAAAAGGAAAAAGAATTCAACTTTGAGACCAAAGTTACTCTAGAGAAATTATTTACTTCATATTGAGTTTGCATCCCTTTGTCCTTTAAGTCTGAACACAGTGTTCAGCCCCCAATCTCCTCTTATTGATGGAGAACCTCAGTGTCTCTGTTTTATGAGATTGCCTTTGGTGGAGGCCCAGCTGGAAGGAACTTAGTTTCATGGTTCCAAACCATGCTGAAATGGAAGTTCGTAATATTTCCACTTCTGCTGATCATTTATTAATAGAAATAATCCTTTCCCATTCAATTAATATCTTGCAAATATATGAGTTATTATCCATGGGCGTATTTGTTATGTATATTGATGGATTATGCTATCTAATGTGCTAACCTTTTATATTACCACCATATGCTTGTTTTTGCTTGTTTGTTGAGAACTTGTTGCAGGTATATAAATTTGAGTCAAGGTACTCAACAATGGACATCATTGAACATCTGGAAGAGGTAGGCCTCTTTCTTATCTCCCTTTCACATTGGTTTATATTGCATATTTTTGGGATAGAGTTGATTTCTGAGGTCATTTTCGTTTGTTGTAGTTTACCCTAGCCATAGAGAGATTTTCCTCGTAACAGTTATAAACCACACATAGGATAAACCCATAAAAATAAACACGTAAATAATAATGCAGCATGTAAATTATCACACAATGGACACTTATCTTGGTAAGAATATCACCAACTACATGTAGACATTCCATGAACCTCCCAGCCTTAGAAAACACTTCTCATCACTCTCAGTAGTGCATCACCCCCGAGCTGGGACTAAACTCCACAAGGGTAAAGAGATTCTTGACCAGGCTGACTATCTCAGACAGGAAAGAATTTTTCACAAGTGCCAACTCAAACTAACATCCTACACTCCCTCATTCCCCACATTCTTATCCCACCCCAGGAAGTGTGCCCCTTCTTTGCTCAACAATCCTTGGGTTTCCCCACTTCCTTTCCGGGATTGAGCAACAGGTCGAACATGAAGTCTCAGAGCCCTATAGTTGCAGTTTAGCACCTTCAAAAATCAATTCCCAACAATTATCTCACCTTGAGATATTTCTCACAGGTCTGACAACCCGCCTCTTCAATATCCCATGGGCCTGACAACCTGCTTCTTCATTCCATCTCCCAAGATAACCAGGTACACAAACATGTATGGTTATGGATACAGGTTCAGGTATAGTGATGGGAAGGGATTGAGGATAGCTCAATGAGTGTGTGAATGATGATGGAATGATTGACTGAATGATGGAAGGAATGATGGGAAATGAACTAAGTCCAAGCTATATGTATGCATGTCCCCAATTTGACAATTTTCATGTTGGGAGCTACTTTGGCCCAGTTGTCCCCATCCTTAAAACTTAGGATAAAATAATTATCCATACTTTATACCTAAGAAATATTAATATAATATTCATTTTTGGCTTAAGCTCCCTAACTTTTCCCTTTTCCTTAACTTTTATCCCCCCCTTTCCCTAACTAGTGGAGTTTAGTCCCCCATACTCTTTTATCGTGGTCGGTCTGCATGTAGCAATGTATTTTATATTAATGATGAGGCATATACAAAAATAATCTCATTGGCCTTTAACATCTAGGCTCTCCATCCTAATCATCACAAAAATGGCTCACCAGCCTATAAAACAAAACACGTACACAAAGGTTCCCTGGCCTCAAAATTGTGCGCACTCAAGTTGTTGCGTGCGATATCCTAGAATGTGCACACTTCATCATTTTACTGCGCAGTACATGCGCACACTATACCATGGAAGGTGCATACACAAATGATGTCAAAAATCTCACCAACTTATGTACATTTGTATTTACATTTACAATTGGGTTCGGACTAAGGATATTACAATCCCCTCCCCTTATTTGTACATTTTCCTCGGTGCATTATGTACACATATACAACCAAAATTTCAAAATTCCTCAAAACGATGTGGGTATTCTGCCCACATTGCATTGTCATGCTCCTAAGTAGTGTCCTCAAGATCATACAAGGTCCATTGGACCTTTACAATCCATATGGCTCGATTACGAAGATTTTTTATTTTCCAGTCCAAAATGCATATCGGATGCACTTGGAAAGCGCCTTCTTCCTCCACCTGAATCACATTCCAATCAATAACATGATTAGAATTAGGTATATATTTCTTGAGCAATGATACATGGAATACATTATGAACATAAATAGATGCATACAATGCAATCATATAAGCTACTGGACCAATCCTTTCTAGGATTACAAATGGCCCACAATTGCGAGCTGCCAACTTTGAACAATTTCCCAACTTCAGGGAACTTCTGTTGGCCTTCACTTTCAATAATACATGGTCCCCCAACTTTGAATTCCTTGTGATTTTTTCCCTTATCATCATAGTTATTATGTCTGTCTTGGGCAGCCTTTAAATTTTGTTTTATTTTCAACATTTTCTCCTCCATTTCCCTAAGTAAATCTGGCCCAACCACTTCTCTATCTGTTGGGTTATCCCAACTTACCAGTGTGTTTCACTTTCTTCCATAAAGTGCCTCGAATGGGCTCATATTTATAGATGTTTGGTACCCTTTGTTATAAGAAAACTCTACTAAGTGTAGGTAGTCTTCCCATTTATCCATCACATACATCCTCAACATATCCTCAATCACTTGATTGACCCTCTCTGTTTTTCCATCTGATTCTGCATGATAAGTTGTACTAAAATTCAAATTTGTTCCAAATCCATTAAATAATCCCTTCCAATTTTTTGAGGTAAATTTTGGATCTCTATCAGAAACAATTGTCTTGGGTATGCCATGGAATCAAGCAATTTATCTCATATAAACATCAACAATGTTGGTTTCCTTGTGAGTGAGCTTAACTGGAATAAAATGAGCAGCTTTAGTAAGCTTATCCACCACTACCATGATAGAACATGTTTTTTGCTTGTTCTGGGTAGTTTGGTGATGAAATCCTTTGTTACAACTTCCCATTTCCACTCAGGAATGGGTAATGGTTGTAACAAACCAACTCGGTGTCTATGCTTAACTTTTTCCTTTTGACATTCCAAATATTTGGCAATAAATTCAACAACTTTTGTCTTCATGACTGGCCAATAATATTGGTTTTTGACAACTGCAATAGTTTTATGATAACCTAGGTGCCCAACATAAGGTAGATTATGCATTTATCTCAATATCATATTTTTTAATTCATGGGAATTTTGTACATAAATTATGCCCATGTACATGAGAATTTCATCATTATCTAGCTTATATTCTTCAATATTCTGCTGCAAAATACCTTGCTATAATTTTACCACTAATTCTTTGTATTGCAAATCCAATATTGCAGTCTCTAAAATTCCGTGTTTCAAATCTGATTGGTACATGCTAATGGTTGTAGCATGTAATTCATGCACTCTTATGTTGAGTGCATCAGCTACTTTGTTCTCTTTCCCTTTGATATGCTTTATATCAAAGTCATATTCACTTAGAAATTATAACTATATGATTTGCCTAACATTTAGAGTTGGTTGATCAAATAAATATTTCAGAAAATTATGGTCTATCCTCAACTCAAAACTTTTCCCCATGAGGTAGTGTCTTCATTTCCTCAAGGCATGCACTATGGCTGCCAACTCCAAATCATGAGTGACATAGTGTCTTACATGCTCCTTCAACTTTCTTGATTCATAACATATAACAAACCCATTTTGACTGAGGAATCCACTAAGTCCTTCTTAGCATGCATCTGTGCCTACAATGAAGTCTTCATTTGGGTATCCAATCCTTAGTATTGGATCACTTGTTAAAAAAAAATTCAAGTGTTGGAAACTCTTTTCGCAATCCAATGTCTGCTAAAACTTCACACACTTATTTTGTAAGGAAGTGATTGGGTGTGGAATCTTTGATAATCATTCAATAAACCTTCTATAGTATCCTGCTAGGCCCATGAATGATCTGACCTCTGTGACATTCTTTGGCATTGACCATTCTCTAATGGCTTCTATCTTCTTAGGATCCACTGCTATCCCATCCTTTGAAATGATATGTCCCAAATAATGAGTTTGCTTATGGTAAAATGAGCACTTGCTCAATTTGGAATACAACTGATGCTCCATTAATACTTGCAACACCATCCTCAAATGATGCTCATGCTCTTCTTCTGACTTGGAATATAAAAGGATTTCATCCAAAAAGACAATGACAAACTTGTCTAAATATTCTTGGAAAACACCATTCATTAAGCACATGAAAACAACTGGTGCATTTGACAACACAAATGGAACCACTGTGAACTCATAATGACCATACCTTTTCATGAAGGCGCTCTTGTTGATATCTTCCTCTTTAATCCTTACCTGATAGTATCCTGACCTAATATCTATCTTTGTGTCCTTCAATTGATCAAAGAGATCATCAATCCTTGGTAGAGGATACTTTTTCTTTGCAGTCACTTTATTCAACTATCTGAAATCAATGCACAATCTTAATGTCCCATCTCTCTTATTCACGAAAAAGACTGGGGTACCCCAAGGTGACACACTTGGGCATATATACCCCTTATTTAAAATTTCTTCAAGCTACATTTGCAACTCCTTCAACTCTGGTGTACTCATTTTGTTAGGAGTCTTTGACACTGGAGTTGCTCTAGGGATTAAATTTATAGAGAAATCAATATCTCTCTTTGGGGGTAGTCTAGGTACCTCCTTGAACACATCTTCAAAATCTTCTAGGACTGCATGATCTTCCAAATTTGGCACCTTATCTTTAGTTGTCTCTTCCATATGAGCTTCAAATATATGGCACTCTTTTCTGTAACATTTCTTCATCTGTAATGATGAAATTTCTCTGATGGTTACTTCCTTCGGAATTCCCTACACTTTCCTTAGGTTCCCTTCCTCATCCAAGAAAGTAAATTCCTTGTTATGAAAGTCTAGGATAGCATGATGTTGGTCCAACCAAGCCATGCCAATTGGAAATTCATAGGAACCTAAATGCAATATGTTCAAATATTCCCTGATGTTCAGTCCATTCATGTCCATAAGACATGATTTAACCATCTCATTAACTTTTATTTTGGCTCTGGTAGCCAAGTGCACCAACCAAGATTTTCCATGCTTTCTTCTTGGAAAATGCAAACTTTCCACCATATTAGGATCTATATAACTATGATTAGCTCTTGAATCAATTAAAATAAGAATGGTTTGGTTGTTGATCATACCTTCCACTTCAATCATATGTGACTAATACTATGATTGCTTGTTGTCTAGGGCTGCATAGATCCTTGGTACATTTTTTCCCATATCCTCCATTATTTCAGGTTGTTGTACATTGTGAACAGTCCTCACTTTTTCACTTATGTGAGGACAAACTTTGAACATATGATCTTCTTTACAACCCCAACATTGAATAGGTGGATACCTTGTCCTTTGATCCCCTGTTTCAATCATTCTGGGTTCTCTAGAAGTTGGTTGTCCAAGAGGATTATTTATGAAGAATGGTGGCTTAGTTCCCTTCTTCCTCTAATCCATATTGAATTTATTTTTGTCTTCCCAAGATTTTTTGAAAGTTGCCCTTTCTTTTTGTTGATCATATAGGCATTTAGCTCGCCTTATGGTCTCCTCCAATGTGTTGGGATCATCATATTGTATTTTTTCACTAATGAATGATGGAAATCCTCTCAAATACCTCTAAATCTTAACTGTCTCATCCTTGATGAAAGAAACATACTTCAGCAGTTCTAAAAAAATTATTTCATATTCATCTATGGTCATACTCCCAAGCTTGATTTCAAAGAACTCTTTCATTTTCTTGTCATAGTATCTCTTAGTCAAGTATTACTTCTCAAAATACTTCTTGAATTCCCTCCAAGTAACACTTTTCTCTTTAATGTGTTGCACCTACACAAGTTTATCCCACCACATAGATGCCTTTCCCTTGATTTGATAGATGGAAATTCTTCTTTCTACATGAGATGAATAATTATGCAATTGAAAATACTTTCTCATGCCCAACAATAATGTCTTTGCATCATCATCCTTCTTGTGTTCACCATCAAATGTAGGAGGTTTGATTTTGTTCATTTATCCTCATAGTTCATCCACCCCAGACCTCTTATGCTTCCTGACAAGGGATGAACTTGAGCTACTATGTTACCTCTTATGTGAATGCCTTGGGGAGTGACGGTGATTTATGCTAACACTTCTAGTTCTTCTTTTCTCATCAGGAGACCTATGACTTCCTGATTTGCTTGAGCCACTCTCCTTATCCAAATTCTTTTTTATTATGTTAAATCTTTGCATTAACTTCATGTTGAAGTCCTCTTGCTTCTCCTTGACTCTCATAAGTCTTTCATTATCATATTTATGGCTTTGGACATCCTTTTGTAAATTTATAATGGTATATACCATATTCATGTTTTCATCTCTTCCTTCTCCATGTCCATTGGAGTTTGTTCCTACAATGCCAAAATGGACATCCATCCCTTTGATCTCATATTCCTGGTTGTAAGTCCCTTGTGAATCTTCCATTCCTATGGAACCTATGTTGATCCTGATATGATCTATTTGTTGTTAACTCTGCAAAATGTGCATCCAACAAAACTTTGTCAGGCTAACTGTTTCAATAATCTCATGAAAAATATGAACCATTTTGGTTCAATAATATATCATAACTCTTTATTCTGATTTCCTGAAAAATTGAATGAACAGATCAATTTTATGGGTGAATATTTATATTCTATTGTCCAACACATTTCCAACACCTTCTCCCATGCTCAATTCCGAGTCTTGAGCAGAAAGTTATGGTTATTTGAAAATTGCTCATTAATTTTTATGTTCACACATCAACTTTGCAATGTAGTTATGCATTTTAGCACCTACTCCATTGGTGTTTTCGTAGGATCTCAATAGGGTTTCTTCATTTACATATTTTGGATAGTATTTCCAAGTTTCACCACTTTTTGGGTCCTGGGCTATGAGTTATAGCCTGCTGAAGTTCTAGGCCAATTTGTGTTTTTAGTCTGGAATGCTACAGGTACCTTCTTTGCCATCTTAAACATTTTTAACATGCCCGAAAATTTAATTCATCTCCAGGATTGTCTTCTATGGCTTAATAAATTTCCATTGACTACTCCTTCGCCTCAATCTGATTCCAGAGCATAAATTTATGGCTCTTCGAAGGTAGTTGGGTCATAAAATTTACCCTACATTGTTTTTGCTGTAACTTTCTCATAAAAGCTCTGTTTGACGAACGATTTACACCATTAGAAAGATCTCTCTGGCATATTTTATTTGAACTGTAGAGACAGAGTGTACATTGGTACACTTTGTTCTCATAGTTTTTGAGTACCTAAAAATGTTGTTAAGGGCCTCAAAAACACATTGCAAAATAATTGATGTTCAAACCGTATAAAATGTCGCAGAAATTTGTTGGTTTTCCATTGTTGTTCACCCTCCAAATGACTTTGTGCGCACAAATTTCAACATGTACACCCATATTTAGCATGCGCAACAACACCACAAGGTAAATCATGCTCCACGCACCTATAACCATTGTGCATCACTTCTATGTTGCACCAATAACTGGTGCGCACTACTTTTGTGTCACGTGCCAATATCCACCGTGCACAATTTTGGTTCTTGCACTATTACGTATTGCGCACAATTTTTTGTATCATGCACTAGTATTTTGCGTGCATTTTAATCTATGGTGTACCATGCTAAATTTTAGTACGCCCCCATTGTGCACCAATACTCTGCAAGAATCATTAACTACACTGTCGCCCGACAAAATAAACCCACATTGCATGCACACCAAATTTTTTTATCTGCTCTCTGTCAATATTGCGCACACCATGCGCGTCATTATTATGTGTGTGCACACTGTGCACACCTTATTATGTGTATGCACACTGCATGCCAATATTACGCATGTGTCACTCAATCTGCACCGCGTAATGCTAAATTTAGCACGTGCAACCACACACCAACATTTTTCCACGTGGCACCAAATTTTAGCGTGCACGCCCAGACGCCAATATTTTTCTGCACGACGCCAAATTTTAGCGTGCACACACGCACACCAACATTTTTTTCACGCAGTGCCAAAATTTAGTGCGCGCAACCGCACACCAACATTTTTCCCCACGATGCCAAAATTTAGCGCGCACACCAGCACACCAATATTTTTTTGCGCAACACCAAATTTTAGCACACACGTCGATATTTTTCCATACAGCACCAAAAATTTAGCACGCACGCCAATATTTTTCTACGCAACACCAAATTTTACCATAAGCATTCTGCAACTATGAAATTTGTTCAATTTCACCCTGATAACTCCAGTTCAACCTATGCAACAAAAAATCGTTGTTGGTTTGACATTTCTAGAACGAATTTTTCCCACACTCAATTCGAGAATTGAGAATTTTTAATTACTAATCTCGCTCCATCTATCATCGCTTCATTGTAACATCAAATGCGACCAATTCTAGGTCTGAATTTTCTAGAACATATATTAAATCAATAATATCTCACCACATGGCCAAATTTCTCAATTTTCCCATGAATTTAACAACAGAAATTGGGGCTTTTCCCAATTTTGCGCAATTGTTGTTACTTTTTACCATGGACGCTCTGCAACTTGAAGTTTGGCCACTTCAAAATCAATCTTCTATGAAATTTTGCTTCCACTCAAACTTGCTCAGCCCATCTAGGCTCAGTGTTGAAAACTGAAGCTCTGATACCATATTGTGGCATCCCCGACCACCCGTGCCAGGCCATGCTACTCCAGAAAATGCTTTCACTCTCTTCTCAACATACTGTAATATACCTAACATCCAACTGAGCTATGCAACACAAATTTTTCGAACTCTATGCAATTAAAACATATACACATAGAACTCTTGCAGAACTTTACATATAAAACGTAAACATACAAATATAGTATGTAAATGCATGGATTGATACTGAAATAACAGTAAACATATACATGCAACATACACGGGAAATACCCATAAATATAAAGACAGTTATAAACCACACATAGGATAAACCTATAAAAACAAACATGTAAATAATAATGCAGCATGTAAATTTTCACACAATGGACATTTATATTGGTAATAATATCACCAACTGTGTGCAGACCTTCCACGAATGTCCCACCCTTAGACTACACTGCTCATCACTGACGCAAGCGCGCCCTCCAGGCACGTTCGCTCATAGGATCTCTCCTCCTCCCTTGGCCCGAAGAACTGAAAGGTTCTTCTATTTCCCTGTCAGGAAATTTTCCACCCATAACACTAAACACTGGGTCTCCCTTTCTTCTAAATCAACGCTGGCCTTTTTTTATTGTTGGGGTGCCTTCTATTGGGATTTTGACACCCATGATGTTCAACCAACTTGTTTCACTGATCCCCGATCCCCGATGCACTCCTTGGTTTCCTTAGCCCCACCTGGATAAGCCTCTAGTCCACACGATCGTCTTCTATAAGACCGCAACCTTATATTCCTTCTTGTCGGGGTTTTCGACTTCAAAATCTCGATGCCCCCAAATTCCCTTTATCCCTCCAGGATAAACTCCTGGTCCACGTGACCTCCCCTATATGACCGCAGTCATAAATCCCATCGGGGTTTCAAGCATTCCAATGTCGAAATACACATGCCCTCGGGACTCACGATTCCTCGAATCCCGACTCTCTGATTCGCTGACAGCTGGCCGCACGGTGGCACCTTCCTCCTCGTCAGGGTTTCACGGTTCACGATTTCAAATTGCATAAACAACTTGTCACCGGGATCCCTAATTTCCCAATGCCGAGTATCCTGACGCTTTGATGTCCGCCACGCGT
Organism: Picea glauca; assembly: GCA_000966675.3. Taxonomy (NCBI): domain Eukaryota; kingdom Viridiplantae; phylum Streptophyta; class Pinopsida; order Pinales; family Pinaceae; genus Picea; species Picea glauca. The sequence goes on from JZKD02S1651302.1 coordinate 97,964, forward strand.
CCCCACAAATGGACGGCTCTGATCCTTCCAGGATTTTTCAGATGGAAATTTCTGATCTTTTGCTCTCGTGAACTTCGACTTCGTTAGATCCTCTGACGCATGTCCGCCCTGAGATCCATGGCTAGGATTTCCTGAGACTTCAAAGGTCTTGATTCTCTTGACTTCTGAAACCCCCATGCCTTCAATATCCCGATGCCTCTCCGGGACTTTCCTCTACTCACTAGGGCTTAACCCCAATGCAACTTCTACCGAACTAGATGGTCGACGGTTAATTGACCGCCTATCCAATGGCTCATGACCCCTCGAGCTTGGACCCTGAACGCGGCCGTAACCTCCTCGCCTCTTTGGCAGATCCAACGGCTGGCGATATTTCTCCAATCCTCTCCACAAGATCCTGACCGTCAATTTCTTCCTCCTTGAGGATTTCTTGAAAATAACTAGCATTCCTCTGCGCTCACTCGTCCTCCTGCGTGCAACCCTGGTTTCAGATGTTCCACGGCACGAACTCCTTACGCAATCCTTCCTTAGGTCTACTCAAAGGTACTATACCTCCTAAGCTTTTTCAATTCTAAATATTTCAGAATTTGAACCCCCTGCTCGCACTCCTTGCGGTAGCCTTTCAAACACCTCAAATGTTTGAATCCTTTGACCCTGTGCACAAGTACAACAGTAGTCCTTCAAGACCTGCAGTAGTAGTCCTTCAAAGCTTTTTCTCAGATTTCACAGCTGAGACTTCCCTTAGCCTACGCACTCCTTGCACGTCTCTAGTAACCCAATTTCACTTTTGGGTGAAGGAGAACAAGATTTAAACTACCTAAGCCTCCGTCAACGCACTCCTTGCGGACATTTTCAACTGCACTCCTTGCAGGAATCCTCACTCAGATAGAGAAACAATTGAAACTCATTTCTTCTTCCCCTCAGATTTCAAACTCAAACATGAAATCATATACAGAGCAATAAAGCAAATGCATAACTGGAAAACAAACGCACATAAGCACATCATTTAACATCAACACACATAGAACAGACACAAAACCATGGATTTGAATCAACTTCTTCTATTAATTCAAGATCTATACATGGATGTTCTTCTACAGCTCTCTGCTTCTTTTTTGTTCTCTTCCTGCTTCAATAATCATGCTTTTTTCTACAATGTACAATGAGGGTGTCTATATTCGTTTTCCCTCCTTCTTCTAAAACTGTCTAATCTATGAATTCAAGTCTATCTACCTGCATTAATTAGTTTAAATGCCTCCTTTCTACTAAGGACGAGAGCGAATCGCTCAAGGTCCAATACAATATATAAAGGCACTCCTTCATAAATGGATTTATTAAAGATTTGGCACATCAACTTCAAAAAGGGTTTTCAAGCAATTATCATGTGCTCAAGAATATGTTGTGCTTGCTCCACGCTCGCTTGATATTTGCGATGCTCCTGCATCATACTCCCTCGCTTGAAAAAATTCATGGGCTCCTGTCCATGATCTCCTGCAAAGTATATCCATGCTTCTGTATCTCCACTTCGTTCTCCCAGCTGGCATCTTCCACTGGATGGCCCTTCCATTTGACCATATACTCATAGTATTCTTTCCTCCTGGTCTTCTTACCGACTGTCTTGTCCAATATCTGTTCCATATGTGGCTTCTCTGTGACTGGCATATGCTTCTACCACTGAACCTATGGCTGTTCATCACTTGTTCCAGTCTCCTCAAGTTTATATGGGTATAAATCTGCGACATTGAATATCGGAGATATTCCGATCCCATCCGGTAACTCAATCTCATAAGCATTTTCCCCCAATTTCTTCAAGACCTTACATGGCCCGATTTTCTTCATTTTCAATTTATTGTATGTTCCCCTCGGGAACCTCTCTTTCCTCAATTTTGCCAGAACTAATTCATCAACCTTGAACTGAAGTTGTCTCTTCCGTTGGTCGGCTCTGCGCTTATATTCATGACTTGAATCTAGCACTCGCTGCTTCACCTGGCCGTGAAGTTCTTTCATCTCCTCTGCGAACCCTTCGGCACTTGCGCTCCTAGTCGTAGTCTGTTCCGAATCCCTTAATTCATAAACTCCTCTCGGCTACATGCCATACACAATCTGAAATGGAATTTTGCCTGTGCTCCTATTCACTAAGTCATTATAAGCAAACTCTGCCTATGGAAATATACTATCCCACTGGCTGTGGTGCTCTGTCACCAAGCTTCTCAGCAAGTCTCCCAGACTTCTGTTCACCACTTCTATTTTCCCATCTGTTTGAGGATGATAGGCAGAACTAAACATCAAGTTAGTCCCCATCTTCTTCCACAGTGTCCTCCAGAAGTTCCCTATGAACTTTGTATCTATGTCCGAAACTATACTTCTCGGTAATCCGTGAAGTCGAACGACCTCTTTGAAAAATAGATTTGCGATGTGGGTCGCATCACTCGTTTTCTGGCATGGGATAAAATGTGCCATCTTATAAAACCTATCCACTACCACAAATACTAAATCAAATCCTCTTTGCATCCTTGGCAATCCCAATACGAAATCCATGTTGATTTCATCCCACGGTCTCTCATGTATGGGTAATGGTTGATAAAATCCTGCATTCTGCTTTCTTTCCTTTGAATGCTAGCAAATTATGCATCTGTCCATAAACCTCTTGACCTCTGCTCGCATCCCTAGCCAAAATTATGACTCGCTCAGCTTTGCAAATGTTTTATCATGACCGAAGTGTCCGGCCAATCCTCCGTTGTGTTTCTCCTTTAGCAGATTCTCCCTCATAGAGAAATTTGGAATACACAACTGATTGCCCTTGAACAACAATCCTTCCTAGATCACGTACTCTATCCACTAGCTTCTGTCTCTAAGAACTGGGTTCTCAGCTGCTCCGTACACTTCTTTAAAATCCTGATCATCTGCATACATGTCCCTAAGATCATCAAAGCCTAACGTCCTGACTTTGAACTCCTGCATCAGCAAACATTTCCTACTCAAAGCATCAGCCACTTTGTTAGCAGCACCCGAAATATGCTTAATTGCAAAAGTGAAATTCTGCATGTATTCAACCCATTTAACCTGCCTCTGTTTCAACTTCTCCTGTTGAGTCACAAATTGTAGTGCATGGTTATCACTATATAAAATAAATTCCTTTGGAATCAAATAGTGCCTCCATTTTTTCAATGCCTGTATGATGGCATAGAATTCCTTATCATACGTGGAGTACTTTTCTTTTGCCTCATTCAACTTCTCGCTGAAATATGCAATCGGTTTGTCCTCCTGACTCAACACTGCTCCTATTGAAAATCCACTTGCATCACATTTCACCTGAAATGTCTTTTGAAAATCCGGCAACACTAGAATTGGTTGTTCCGTAATCTTTCGTTTCAACAAATTGAAACTCTTGTCAGCCTCTTCAGTCCAATGAAAATATTTATGTCTTTTCTTCACTGTATCCATCATTGCTGCACTAATTCCATTGAAATTCCTAATGAACTTCTGGTAGAAACTAACCAATCCGTGAAAACTTCTTACCTCAAAGACGTTCCTCGGTGCTGGCCAATTCTTGATTACCTCCACCTTATCTGGATCCATCCTCAACTCATCTGCAGATATAACAAAACCCAAATAAATGAGTTCTGTCTTCATGAATGAGGATTTCTTCATGTTTATCAACAACTTCTCCTGATGTAGCTTCTTCATTACTGTAGCTAAATGCTTCAGATGTTCTGCCTTTGTTTTGCTGAAAATTAATATGTCATCCAGATACACAATGACAAAATTCCCGATGAATTCCCTCAGGAATTCATTCATTAACCTCATAAAGGTACTCGGCACATTTGTTAAGCCAAACAGAATAGCAAGCCATTCATACAAACCTTCGTTTGTCTTGAATGTTGTTTTCCATTTATCACCTTCTCTCATGTGAATCCGGTGATATCCATTCTTCAAATCAATCTTTGAAAAAAAAATCGCTCCACTAAAGCAATCCATCAAATCATCCATCCGCGGAAATGGAAACCTGTACCTGATGGTTATCTTGTTGATGGATCTTGAGTCGGTACACATTCTCCAACCTCCATCTTTTTTTGGACTAAGTACCGTTGGAATGGCACACAAACTCAATCTTTCCCTGACCAAAACTTTGTCCAACAACTCCTGGACCTGCCTCTTAACCTCTTCATTTTCTTGTGGCGTCAACTTGTACGTGGATTTATTCAGCAAACTAGCTCCTGGTATTAGGTCTATATGATGACTCACACTCCTCATCGGTGGCAACGAACGAGGTAATTCATCCACCACGATGTCAGCGAACTCTTCCAATAGTTCCTGAATTTCTCCTGGCAAATCATCTACTCTCATGCTAGTCAAAATGATCCTTGGTTTCCTAACCACAAAGAATTGTGGATCTTCTTTCTTCTTCACCTCCATAAGAAGCTCCTTCCCTCTCATGAGGAGTACAGTATTTCTCCCTTCTGGTTTTACCTCCTTATCCTTGATCGGAAGCAACATATGAGTTCTCCCATTCTTCTCTAAGGTATATGTATTCATCTTCCCATCATGAATCACATTTCTATCATATTTCCATGGTCTACCCAGCAATAAATGACATACATCCATAGGAATAACATCACGGAGTATTTTATCATTATACCCTCCTATTTTGAATTCAACTAAACACTGTTTAGTGACATTTACCTGATGTCCCTTCTGTAGCCATGAAACTTTGTATGGACTCAGGTGATTAGTCGTCTCCAGCTCCAGCTTTTCTACCATCTCGGTCGAAATGAGATTATCTGTGCTACCACTGTCCATGATAACCTTGCATACCCTGTCCTTGGTTTTGCAAGTAGTTCTGAAAAGTCTGTTTCTTTGAGCTGAGTCCTCCACCTCCTTCTCGGGTGTTAAGAGAACCTTACGCATCATCAATGACCTTCCGCCTTCAGCATCTTCTGCTTCAACATCTCGCCTCTGTGCCTCAGCGATGTGAGTCTCTCCACTGTCCTTCCTTTTCTCTGGACACTCGAATGACCTGTGCCCATTTTTCCCACAAGTGAAGCATGTGATTACTCCTCCTCTTCCTCTTCCTCTACCTCTGGTATGAGGAAACATATTGTTATCGGCATAACCTCCTCTCTGCTCAGTATGCGTCCCTCTCTTCCCAGCATGTTTCCCTCACTGTGAACTTCCACCTCTCTCAGTTCTAGTCTGAGGCTTTTTCCAGTCGTCCTTGGGATTATGATATTTATCTTGGGCAACCGATTTGCCTTTGTGTTGACTCCTGTCTCGGCCTCACTGACCTTGCTTATGGGTCAACTTCTCTTCAGCTTTCAAATCCATTTGATAGGCATCTTCCACCGTTTGGATGGCTTTCATACTCATCTCGTCCTGGATATCATATCTCAGGCCATTCATATACCTGGCAACTTTTTCATCATCGCTCTCCTAATGACCTGCCCTGATGTTCAGTTGATAGAATTTCTCCGTGTACTCTTTTACTGTCATCAGCTTCTATCTCAGGTTCTGCATCCTCTTGAACAGAGTGTTTTGATAATCTCTCGAGATGAACTTTGCCTTCATCTTTGCAATCATTCGATCCCAACTTTGAATTTTCTGCTTGCCCTTACAGCGTCTATCTGCTTGTAGCTCGTCCCACCATAATGCTACGTGTCCCTTCAATCTCGTGACAACATGCCTGACTTTCTTATCCTCTTCGACATCTTCATAATCGAAGTATGTATCCATAGCTCTAATCCTATCTGAAATCTCTTCTGCATCCAGATTCCCCTCATAAACTGGAATGTCCATCTTCGTTTTTGCACCCATACGTGCAATAGCTTTGATTAGACATTCATTGGCTGCATCCTCGGCTGCAACTTCTTCCCCATGTTCAGCTTCAACCTCTCTTTCGGAATTGCTTAGATTCCCAGCACCGACTGTGCGTCTTTGTGTTGTCTCCATATCTTTGAGTCTAGCTCGTAGATCATGTATCTCTCTTTCCATTTCTGGATTCTGCGCTTGCCTACCCCTTCTCCTCAGGTTTTCTCTTTCCTCTGGATCGGGTGACTGTCTATCCCGTCTCCTTGGTGGCATGGTGAATTTCCTTCTTCTCTGCTACAGAAAGAAAAGAATTTTTTTCTTGCTCCGATACCACTTGACGCAGGCACATCCTCTAGGCACATCCGCTCACAGGATCTCTCCTCCTCCCTCAGGCCGAAGAACTGAAAGGTTCTTCTATTTCCCTGTTGGGAAATTTTCCACCTACATAACTAAACACTGGGTCTCCCTTTCTTCTAAATCAACGCTGGCCTTTTTTTATTGTCGGGGTAACTTCTATCGGGATTTTGACACCCATGATGTTCAACCAACTTGTTTCACCGATCCCCGATCCCCGATGCACTCCTTGGTTGCCTTAGCCCCACCTGACTAAGCCTCTAGTCCACACGACCGTCTTCTATAAGAGCACAGCCTTATATTCCTTCTTGTCGGGGTTTCCAACTTCAAAATCCCAATGCCCCCAAATTCTCATTAGCCCTCCAGGATAAACTCCTAGTCCACGTGACCTCCCCTATATGACCGTAGTCATAACTCCCATCGGGGTTTCAAGCATTCCAATGTCGAAATACACATGCCCTCGGGACTTACGATTCCTCAAATCTTGACTCTTTGATTCGCTGACAGATGGCCACATGGTGGCACCTTCCTCCTCGTCGGGGTTTCGCGGTTCGCGATTTCAAATTGCATAAACAACCTGTCACAGGGATCCCCGATTTCCCGATTCCGGGTATCCCGACGCTTTGATGTCCGCCATGTGTCCCCACAAATGGACGGCTCTGATCCTTTCCGGATTTTTCCTATGAAAATTCCCGATCTTCTGCTCTCGTGAACTCCGACTTCGTCAGATCCTTTGACGTGTGTCCACCCTAAGATCCATGGCTAGGATTTCCCCGATGTTTCGAGACTTGAAAGGTCTTGAGTCTCTTGACTTCTGAAACCCCGATGCCTTCAATATCCTGATGCCTCTCCGGGACTTTCCTCTACTCACTAGGGCTTAACCCTAGTGCAACTTCTACCGAACCGGACGGTCGATGGTTAACTGACTGCCGATCCAACGGCTCAAGGCCCCTCGAGCTTGGACCCCGAACGCGGCCGTAACCTCCTCGCCTCTTTGGCAGATCCAACGGCTGGCGAGATTTCGCCAATCCTCTCCATAAGATCCTGACCATCGATTTCTTCCTCGAGGATTTCTTGAAAATAACTAGTTTTCCTCTGCACTCACTCATCCTCCTGTGTGCCACACTGGTTTCAGATGTTCCATGGCACAAAAACCCTACGCAATCCTTCCTTAGGTCTACTCAAAGGTACTATACCTTCTGAGCTTTGTCAATTCTGAATATTTTAGAATTTGAACCCCCTGCTCGCACTCCTTGCGGCAGCCTTTCAAACACCTCAAACGTTTGAATCCTTCGACCCTGCGCACACCTACAGCAGTAGTCCTTCAAGACCTGCAGTAGTAGTCCTTCAAATCTTTTGCTCAGATTTCACAACTGAGACTTCCCTTAGCCTACACACTCCTTGCACGGCTCTAGTAACCCAATTTCACTTCTGGGTGAATGAGAACAAGAGTTAAACTACCTGAGCCTCCGTCAACGCACTCCTTGTGGACGTTTTCGACTGCACTCCTTGTAGGAATCCTCACTCAGATAGAGAAACAATTGAAACTCATTTCTTCTTCCCCTCAGATTTCAAACTCAAACATGAAATCATATACACAGCAATAAAGAAAATGTATAATAGGAAAACAAACACTCATAAGCACATCATTTAACATCAACACACAGAGAACAGACACAAAACCATGGATTTGAATCAACTTCTTCTATTAAGTCAAGATCTATACATGGATGTTCTTATATAGCTCTCTACTTCTTTTCTGTGCTCTTCCTGCTTCAATAATCATGTTTTTTTCTACAATGTACAATGAGGGTGTCTATATTTGTTTTCCCTCCTTCTTCTAAAACTGTCTAATCTATGAATTCAAGTCTATCTACCTGCATTAATTAGTTTAAATGCCTCCTATCTACTAAGGACGAGAGCGAATCGCTCAAGGTCCAATACAATATATAAAGGTGCTCCTTCATAAATGGCTTCATTAAAGATTCGGCACATCAACTTCAAAAAGGTTTTTCAAGCAATTATCTTGTGCTCAAGAATACGTTGCGCTTGCTCCACGCTCGCTTGATATTTGCGATGCTCCTGCATCAATCACTCTCAGTAGTGGGTCACCCCTGAGTTGGGACTAAACTCCACAAGGGTAAAGGGATTCCTAACCAGGCTGACTATCTCAGACAGCAAGAAAGACTCAGTCACAGGTGCCAACTCAAACTAACATCCTACAATCCATCATTCCCCACATGTTTGTCCCACTCCAAGAAGTGTTCCCCTTCTCTGCTCAACGGTCCTTCGGTTGCCCCACTTCCTTTTTGGTATTTAGCAATAGACTGGACAGTAAGTCTCAGAGCCCCATAGCTACAGTTTATCACCTTCAAAAATCAATTCCCAACAATTATCTCACCTTGAGAGATTTATTACGGGCCTGTCAACCCGCCTCTTCAATATTCCATGGGTCTGACAACCCGCTTCTTCAGTCTAGCTCCCAAGCTAACCAATTACACAAATAGGTATGGTTATGGATACAGGTTCAGGTACAATGACAGGAAGGTACTGAGGATAGCTCAATGAGTGTGTGAATGATGATGGAATGATTGACTGAATGATGGAAGGAATGATGGGAAATGAACTAAGTCCAAACTATATGTATGCATGTCCCCAACTTGACACTTGTCATGTTGGGAGCTACTTTGGCCCACTTGTCCCCATCCTTAGAACTTAGGATAAAATAATTATCCATAATTTATACTTAATAAATATTAATATAATATTCCTTTTTGGCTTAAGCTCCCTAGCTTAGCCCTTTTCCTTAACTTTTAGCCCCCCTTTTCCCTAACTAGTGGAGTTTAGTCCCCCATACTCTTTTATCGTGGTCGGTATGTGTGAAATGATGTATTTTATATTAATGATGAGACATATACAAAAATAGGCTCACTGGCCTTTAACATCTAGGCTCTCTGGCCTAATAATCACAAAATTGGCTCACCAGCCTATAAAACACAACATATACACAAAGGTTCCATGGCCTCAAAATCATGTGCACTCAAGTTGTTGCGTGTGGTATCCTAGAATGTGCACACTACATCATTTTACTGTGCAGTACATGTGCGCACTGTACCATGTAAGGTGCATACAAAAATGATGTCAAACAAATCACCAACTTACGTACATTTGTATTTACATTTACAATTGGGTTCAGACTAGGGATATTACACAACCACTCTCACTAGCCCAAGCTAATTAATTAAAAATATTAAGAAACATCAACAATTTGCAATAAAGTTAAGAAAGTTATAAGTGACCTGCAATTTGTAAAACATTATAAGCATCTACAGGTAAATTTTGAAATAATAAGATGTGTGTATTGTAATTGTTTTTGTGTTTTTCAACATTATCAATATTTATGTATGTATATGCAATCAATTCAAAAGGGATGTATATGTTTTCAAAATTGAGAATTTGATCAAATTGTGATATATTGTTTCATATATTCAACTGGACAAACATGTGTTATAATGAATCAAACATGCTAGATCCATCCATCTCATAAAAATGTGCATTCATGTATTATAGCTCATTTTCTCATAGTATCATAGTTACATGAATGCCCAGTTTTAATGCACTATCTCATAGTTGCATGGCCAATTTTATGAGACACTATGTTATACAATAACTAGGGTTGGGTGGATTTATCACAATTTTAGGGTGAAGAGTTGCAATAATAAGTTTCCAAGAGAAATAGAGTGAACAATAAACCTTTCCTTATCTATTGATCTGATTAGTTGGGAACTTATTTTCCTTAGATGTTAATGCGGTTTTCTGTAATGTGTAATGTAATATACATAGTAAAATCTCAAATGCCAACTCTCTACAATATTATAATATTAAACAATCTCACTATATTACCAAATTGGGAATCATATTATATTAAAATA
>JZKD02S1651302.1:165558-180975 GCA_000966675.3 Picea glauca
TTTTATTACTATAAAGAGTTACAAAATTACATAAATCGATGTGTACAAAGGCACATATGCATCCGATATATCTGTCATACATATAGATCTTGAAACAAAATAGTCCATACACAGTATATAGAGGCAAAATACATATGCCTACAAGAACAAAATATCCACATAGCAATCCTATCCAAAAAAAAAACAGCTCCATCAATAAATCATCAAAGTTGCTATATCCGATGGGGGTTGGGAGCCTCCCTAAAAGGCTCTTGAAAAAACCGGAATTGTATTTCCCTGTCATGTGAAGTCACTGCAATCTCTCCTAGAGCCAACTATAAACCAGCCTTAGAAAGTTGGTCGGCCTTCTGATTTCATTCCCTGTAAATGTGCATAAAGTGAACAACATCAAATTTGGTAATCAACAAGAAAAATTCTTCTAAGAGGGGTGTAAGGTGTGTGTTCAGGCATCTCTAAATTTTCCTAGCCCAATTCAAGACCAACATGAAGTCCCCAAAAACTTGAAGAGAATTGCACCCTTTTTCCAGCGCAAAGGAAAGAAAAAAATTTAGAGCCGGAAGTTCTCCATGTTTACTTGTTCCTTCACCAAAACCCATGGAGAGTTCATAGAAAATTAAATTGGACATAAAAAAAAACCTCCACCCCCGCTCTATTCATTGTTCAATTGGGAGGCTCCATCAAAGTAGGCCCATGGGATGGCCTTATTAATCTCTTCATTTTGAACAACTCTGATTTGAGGAGCGACATTACATTGTGGATAAAAGAAGAGAATATTGAGGTTGTTTATCGCGACCACTTAAGGGAAAGAGGGGGTCTCTTGAAACATGAATTTATTACGGGCAATCCAAACACCCCACAAAATTATCAGAGAGAGGGCATTAAAATTTATGTTATTGGAGTTAGAGACCCAATAGTGAAAAACAACATTTACCATCTCTCCCTGCCATATACACCAATGATTTAATCTTCGGGAGACCTCAACCAAAAATTGAATTGAGAAAGGGTGTGATATGAAGAGATGGGACAAGTTTTCCATTTTGGTTTTGCACAAGGAACACCAACCCAACCCCGAGAAACATCTCATTTGCAATATATCCCACATGGGGAATTTTTTTTAAAGAATGCACCACATAAAGAGGTGTGTCTTCATTGGACACTTAAATTCCAGATAAGTTTCCACCACCAAATAGTTTTTCTTCCTAAAATATCCACAACTAACCTATGCTAACCAAGTTTTGGTGTATAAGAACCACGACGATCATAATCCCAAATAAGCTCGTCAGCTCTGTCTAGAATTCTGACATGAGAAGATTGGAGGGCTCTAATGGAATTATTCCAAACTACAGAATCGTCACCTTGCAAAATGATTTGATTTTTTGTCACCCAACCTTGAGAAAATAAATTGGTTGTTAAAGGATTTGCAATCTGATTTAAATGAAAAATACCTTGATTATGAAGAGCTTCTATTAAGGGATTGGGGAGGTATGATTCCAACTGTATCCCGCCCATGGATCAACACCAAATTTAATAGTTTTGTCATCACCTACTTTCCACGCTATCCCACCACCAACTAAATCGAATGATTTAATGAGTTCCTTCCACATAATAGAAGATTTGAGTGAAGATTTATTCAGGTTCCGGATCCATTCGATAATAGAGATGGGAGTGACATAATTATGTTCAAGGACCGCAGACCATAAGTTCTGGCATTTAATAAGGCACCAAGCACATTTCTCCACCAGCGTCTTGGAGAAGAGGAATAGGTTTTTAAGACCCCATCCCCCCACCAATTTCGGAGTGGAAATTCTATCACATCAAATCCAAAGCATTACAAAATGTTCTTTGTGCCCCTGTCATAGAATACGAGAACATAGTCGACGTGATTTTTCAATAATTATTTTTGGGATCCAGGACATATCCATCCAATAAATAGGAATTGGTTCCAGAAGTTACTTAATTAGAACTAACCTGCCTACTCTAGACAACCACCTAAAACTCTAGTTTTGAAGATTCTTTTCAGGGTTGGCTATTAACCATATGCAATCTCGCTTACCATAGTTATTAGACTTTAGATGGAATCCACTATATTTGAATCTTGTCTCAAACTCTATCAGATAAAAATGAAATAGATTTTGATATGGATCAAGCTCCTGGTCCGTTAAATTACAGCACGACACCGAAGATTTTATACCATTGAATTCCATACCAGTAGCTCGACAGAACTGATCAAGTATTTCTATCAACTTAACCATGTCTCTCCCTGAGCCATCATAGAAAAGGAGACCATCATCCACAAAAAGGAGGTGGGTAATAAACATATTCAGATAAATTTGTATGCCCCTGAAAGCCCCTGAGCGCTTTTCCTCCGCCATGGAACATCTTAGGCCTTCTGACATTAGTAGGAATAGTAATGGAGAAAGAGGAAATCCTTGCTGTAACCCCTAATATTCATGGAAAAAAAAGGGGAAGCAACCCTGTTAATTAAAACTACAAAAGAGACTGAGGTCAAACAACCCATCACCCATATGATGAAAGGTATATCGAATCCAATATGAGTCAAAAGATAACATATATAATTAACATATATAATTCCAGTTAACATGATCATAATCCTTGGAGAGATCAATCTTGAGCATAACACCTTTCATATTCCTAGTTTTGAGATTATGCAAAACCTCTTGGGCCACTCCAATTGCCTCACGAATCTGCCTTCCTTTGAGGAAACCAAACTACTCAGGGTTTATGGATCTCGACCAAACCACCTTAAATTTCTAAGAAATAATTTTGGAAATAATCTTATATATCCCATTACATAGTGAAATTGGTATGAAATCCTTAAACGATGAGGGGAACTATCTATCTTTGGAATCAAGGCGATGAAATTTGCATTGAAAGGGGCCAATAATGTTCCATTCAGGCGAGCCTCATTGACTACTCAGAGAAGGTCCCTTCCCAAGATATTAAAGGATCTCTGAAAAAATTCGATCGACCATCTGTCAGGCCCTAGGCTCTTGTTATTTTTTACACTGCTACGAACCTCCTGCAGCTCCTCTTCCAAGACATTAGCTATTAGATCTCGTTTGGTGTCGTCTTCAAAAAATATGGGGAAATAAAGAGTCGTCTGAATGATATCCTGTATGTTAATACTCGGGAGGGGCTTTAAAAAAATCTTTGAAATGATTGCATCCCATCTAAGCAAAGTCTTTGAAAGATGATAACCTTCTTCATGTTTGATCATTATGATACCAAATAGTATTCATATTCTTCCTTCCTCGTGCAAAAGCCTAAAAGAATTTTGTATTCTCATCCGCACTTTTCAACCAAATGGCATGAATTTTTAGCCTCCAATCCTCTTCCCTATCTGCTAGAAGTTTCCTATATCTCACTTCCAAGCTCGCACATTGGTCTGTTCGGAGTCATAAATGGATTTTAACTAAGCCTCGGTAGCTTTTAGGTCATGATTATCTCTAATTCTTCTTTGATTAGCCCAACAGATTATTTCTTCTTTAAGTCGTTTCATATTTGAGGAAAAATGAACCGCAAATGAATTAGGGGATGAGTTATCATACTGTCTCTAGGTGTCTTGAAGGAGAGTTTTGAAATCTACTTCCTCCAACCATCAAGAGTTAAATTTAAAGGGACTGGTAAGTTTCCTTCCCAACCCTGCAACTTCAAAGACATTCAGAAAGTGATCAAAGTCACCGCCACTATCCACCCATTGCCTGAGATTAAGGGGGGGCATCGATAAAGCTTCCGAGACTAAAATATGATCAAGCCTTTTTGCAATTCTATCATCTCCACTTCACTTGTTCCTTGATGTAGGTTTTAGTTGAGTAGGGGCTATATCAATAAGACTCCTTTCCATAAAAAGATATGAAAAGAAGCCTCCCAAAGGATCCACACTTGCATTTGGACCCCAAACCTCTGACGCACCTATCGTGAAATTGAGGTCCCCACTAAGGATAATATTGTATGCATCCAAGGACTTTCGAAGAAGGTTTTCCCAAAAGGTCTCTATTAAATTAATTAAAAATTTAATTTTTTTATTACCATATTTTTGGTCGTAGAATTTTTATTTCTAATACAAAAAAACGAGAAAACTAAAAATATTTGTCCCCATATAATTTTACTTAACAAAAATTATATATGTATGTTAGTTTTAGGAATAAAATTTAAATAAAAATAGATCATCACAATGAAAATCCCAAAAATTATAATATGTGTAGGTTCAATGAGGAATTTAATGATTGTGTGTAGATTCAATGAAGAATTTAATGGTTGAAGGTGCACAAGTTTTTCTGTAGAATTTGCAGGTGTTCATATATGTAAGTCAAATCTTCATAAAAAAAATGCATGAAGCAAGATTACTTGCATTGACTTAACATTTTAAACTAAGAACTTGAAATCCATCGATTAAGAGTTAATGTGTTTTTAACTCTCAAATTAGATATTTTAGGTCTTAAACTCTCAACAAAGAGCCAATTTTGACTGAGAGATGGTGTTGAATTCAACTCTCATTCAAGAGATTGTATAAGCTCTTGACTAAGATTTTGATTTCATTAGGTCTTCACACATCCTTGCAAAAATATCTGACACATCTTCATTGGATCACTTATGTATTAAATATTTTGAAATCATTGGTGCATGTTACATATTTTTAAAGCATTAGTGCATATTACCAATTAATCAACACTAGTGCATATATCTCTTTGTGAAGTGTGAAGTCCCAGTAACAATAATGATAAAAATAATTGCAACGAGAATGGTATCATCAAAAGGAATGGTAGTGTTTTTGTAGTTTAGAGCACTGGTGTGTATATTACAATTACAAGAACTGAGGGATCATTACATCTCAACCACCTTGGTGCATAAAATAATTTAAACACACACCAATGTGTAGCAATAATTCAAAAGTATCAGTGAGTAGTTATGAATACAACACATAGTTTTCTTCAATTGAATACAATGGACCAATATGATATGCTCATTACTAACTTTCCCTATGTTGACATTATGCAAATGCAACTTCTTCTTTTTTTTTTTTATAAAATTTCAATTATTATTCATAAAATCAAATATTTTTTTATAATAATATTGATTTGTATATTTTAATTAATGTGTTTAGATATAATCATTGCATTAGTGTATTGTATTGTTTAAAAAAGAATACCATATGACTACACCTTTGTCCACTATAATAATGTCAATCATCTATATGTAAATCAATGCAATGTAACATTTTGTAACATTGGAGATTGCAATATAAGAAACCCATTTTATTATATATGAATAAGGGACCTTTCATCGTACAAAATGAGACAACATAAAAGTCCAAGCTAATCAAAATGTCAATAAATAATCACTACAATTATTGGTAACTCATTCCAAGCAATTGGGAACTGAGATCAAGGTTGCATATGTGTACTACCTCTAGGAAATATGCTCAAAGCCCATGCATTATGCATAAAATTGATTTTTTTAATCCATTGTATAGGCCCGCATGGGTTACTTGGAAGCAACATGCACATTGCACAATAGTTGCATCACTAGAGGTTGCACACAAGCTAAAGGGCTCAAAATGTGTCTTAAAAAGGCTTCAATTTGGTGAATTGAATGCATGAAAGTGACCAAAATCATAAGATTTGGTTAGGAGGCCTAAATATATCTATAACGAATGCCCCCTAATATGTGAGGTAAAAAAGGGAGTTGATGACCAAAATACATTATAAAGCCAAGAGGAGTAAGCAAGGAAAACCAAAATGGAGTCCAACATACAAAGGATAAGAAAGGATAAGAAAAGCACCTGCAAATGGAAAGAAAGTATTATACAACCCTTTTCTCTACAGTGGGAATATCCATGTTCAAGTGAAAAATAACCATGGTCATCAAATCAAGTACATTATATATCCATGAAGTATATAGAGTGCAAAGTCATGGCCATGAAATAATACATAATGGATCCAGTGGATCCATGTCAAAACAAGATTGTAGCCACAAAACTGATATAAAGTGGATCTATGTCTCAAATTATATGAGGAGAACAACTAAACCTATGAAAATATCAAATGTGTCCTCCAAGTATCAATGCAATATAGAGTAGTGGTATTATAAATATAATAAATTCAAATGAGGGAACAAAAAAGGGATGCCACCACATCACAAGGTCTTAAATACAAACTTGTCAAAATGTATTAGGGTAAATCCATGAAGATGTGTCACACATTTTACTCAAATATGGTGATGAAAATGGTAAACACTGAAATTTTAGTCAATTTTGAGTTATTCATGAAAGTGGTAAACAATGAAATGAGATCCAATAACACTTCATAACATTTATAGTTTTATTATTTGCCTTGTCATACCTAGGGGGCCATAGTTTTCCCTTATAAGTGTCATCATTTCTCAAGTCAATTTGTACTATTAGGAAATTGGATGAGGTAGCCCTTTCCACATCCTAACCATACTTAACATTTTCCATTTTCCTCGATTCACTCCATTCCATCCATAAAAGGTTTTCCCTAATCGTGTTTGACTTAACAAATGTCAACAAAAATGTCTACTTTAGGAATCCTAAGTCAATAAAGAAAAAAAAGGATAGAGGTGAAGAGAAATAAAGTCAAAAGCCAAAAATATTAAATCTTGAGCTATGACACTTCACTATGAGGTGAATACTCTTAGTCTTGTGCTTGTATATGAATATATAAAGAAAAAGGGACTTGCTCAATAGAATGAACACATAGAAAAAAAGGAAAAAATGGGTAGTAAGAAATGGTGCCAAGGAAAAGTAATGTGATGTTAAAACTCCCTCTTAAAGGCTCCTATAAAATACTAGCTCATGAAAGCTAGTTGAATAAAATCACAAGATCTACATAGCATATTAAATGACTTTGATGGTCATCACATGAAGTTTTCCCCTTCCCCTTTCCATAATCATTCATCACAACATCTACCTTTTACCTAGGGACTTAGGAAATATTCATTGTCCTAAGACTTGTCACAAGTATAAGGGTTGATTTTGTTCCCATTTGGTAAAACTTAGGAAAATATTAAAACTAACCCTTATTCTAATGTTGTGTTAAATGAAATCATTAAGTGTACATCATCTAATGGCTTGAAAAGAAGTTGAACCCATAACTCCAAGTGGGTACCTTGCATTGGGATCCATGTATTATGCCTTGAGATTTGTAACATTACCTTGGGATCTGTGTACTTATAATTAGCCATATAAACAAACACTAGGATCCATATACTACATTGGGATACATGTCACTATTTTTTTATCCATGACAATACATCGAGCGATGACAAGGATGCCACATCATCACAGTTGCTACATGGACCTCTCAAATATTCCCTCGTTGCTCAGTTGGATTCCTTCATTCACATGAATGCACGATTACTCCTTTTTAGACCACACATGGAAGGTTTGTTGAGACATTGGAGGACTCCTATGAGGTGGTTACACATGGTCACAAGTTTTTATAGTGATCATAGGTTGACGTGGCATTGACCACATTATTTATTTTATGAGTGCCCTAGTTGAGGAGCTACATGTGCCATGCTACATTTTATACTCATCTTGGATGTCCCACATGTGTGACATGATGACATGTTTTTTGAGAGGTTGTTACATTGGGATGACCCCTTCCTCACTTTTTGGATTAGTTGGAGGAGTGCCCTATGTCTTTGGACTCATTGTTGACCACTTCTTCACCCATTTGATGGACATTGGATATTTTTTATGAGGGCGCACTTGTCCCTAGCCCCTTTATCCCACATGTGTGACTTATTGTTAAATCTTTGACCATTTTTTAGGGGGATCTCATGTGTTAGAGGATTACGAGGGTGATTTGTGCCCACTTACAGTATTTTTCTCATGGTTTTGACTTGGACTAATGTTTTTTTTTCATAGTTTGAGCTAGCACATTGTATTACACCTTGTATTAAGGAGGCTCCTTATCTATATAACGAGGAGATATCTCTCATTTTCATTTATTGGATATTATTGAGATAAATTTCCTACAAAGTTCTTGTGTATCTATATTTTTCTAAGTGACTGTTATAGGATAATTTCAAGGACCAGATAGAATATTTTTTCAGGTTTGTTGGAGGACAAAGCTACTACAAGGCCAAAGAAGGGCACCTTGCTCCACTTGGAAGGGAAATCAAGGTATAGTGTTCTTTCCTTATTTCCTTTGACCATTTATGTTTTGTTTCTATTACATTGAGGTAGGACATCTTAGGGATCTTCCATCTTTCCTTGGAAAAACTTTGAAATCACYTTGATAGTACTTGGAAAGGATTCCTAGAGGACCAATCCCCCCATCTACTCTTAAAKAATCCCACTTAKCCCKAGGAAAYRCTTGAGAGGMAAGAMTTCACCTAKAATTGTGTAGGGACCCCRTAGCACTTTTTAGGCATTGGTMTATTGATTTCTTCAACAACAACAACAACAACAAAARACATTTTCCCTTTTTCCTTTTTTTTGTTTGATTTMTGCAATCTAGGGTTTCATYGGTTGATMCATTCAACTTGGTTGYTRKATMTAARTTTRTTTTCATTGTATATMTCATCAAKCTWATATCTTTCTCATGCTAACTAGATATTCATGTTATATTTTCTTCAAGTTGGCATAAGGATGATATAAATCTTATCTTTCTCATGCTAATYAGATATTCATGTTATATTTTCTTYAAGTTGRCAAAAGGATGCTATAAATCTTGTTTACATTTCTCAATCATTGGATCTAACCTTAAATAATCAAGTGACTCTAAGTTTGTTCAAGTTTCAATTTTTTGTGGGGTTGCTTTGGTTCATGCTTGGAAACATGTGGTGAATATTAACCTTGCTCTCTTTTAAACCTTCTTGCAAAGAATTTATGCCAACATTGAGACATTATTATGGTATATGTGCTTGAGAAAGGTGAATCGATGCTAAAACAAGGTCAACAACTTAACTATTGAGTGAGACAATTTGCAATTTGAAGCTTTATGTCTAGGGTCTTTTGAGCTTGAACTTTCAAATATGAAATTGTTTTGGTATGGTTGGCATATGTTGTGGTACAATAACACCTTTAACAGTCATCTAAACTCATGACTGCATGAGATATTTGGTCATTTCAATCCTTTAGCATTTATGACAAGGATTTATAGGTCTGCATAATAATTAAAGTTTGGTCTTGTTATACTTCATACAACATATAACATCTTTAACACACCCTTAATCAAATCGATGCTAGAGATTCTTGAACGACTTAGTATATTGTGCCAACATTCATTGTTGAGGGTTTATTTGCTTGCTTCTGTAGATCTTGAATTTTTCACACCCCTAACACATAATTATTGACATTGTTGCTAGTATACTTTGTCTACACAATCATACAATGCACGATCTTTGGAATATTGTTGCAAACACTTGGTTCCTTTTACTTCTTATCCCATGGTGGATGGTTATTTTTCATGAGTATAACATGACTAAAATACATTCAAACCTAAGCATTTAAGAGGATATTTTAGTGCTATCATATTATTTTACAAGTTCAAATCACTCAACACTGTTGCAAGTACCTATTGGTTGTTCGGAATCTAGGTTTTCTCATGATAAAAAGCCAGTGGTAATATGCTCTCGTGGGATCTCTATTATTTGGTTATAATCTACTATAAACATACAGTGGCATAGTGATTTTAAATACCAATATCTTTACCTTTTTTTCATAGTAGTGTTGGCACATGGATCAACCAATTTTGCATGATAATAAACCTCACTTTTCAAGTGCATATTTGATCATTGTTGCATGGTTACCCTAACTCACTTATGATCATTGGATAATTTCTTAAATACCAATAAGGTTGCTCACCATACAATTGAGTTGTGGGATGTTTTGTTATGGTTATCATTGCCTAAACACATTTATCATACATGCTCTAAATGAAGGTAATTCATTAATTCCTGACATGTATGTTCTCATCATCTACTCTAACAAAGTAGAAATAGATTTGGTACTTTGATGATTATTTATTGTTCTTGATCAACACATTCTATGATGTCCTAAATCAGAATTACATTATTGGCGTGTAATCTCTTGCCTCATGGTAATATCTAGAAAAATGGTAAATAAATGATATATGACTTGTGAGAATCATTATCATCTATTTCCAAGTGTCATTTTGCTAGCCTTATAAGATCGATGCACAAGATCTTCATTTATAGTTTCCAAGCATAATTTTGTAATATGAATTGGTTTAAGTTAAACACATTTCAATATTGTTGTTTGATCTATCTATTATCTACCTTTTCATATACTTAATCTTGTTTCATATCCTTGAGAGTGGATAGTGTCAAGTTATTAAAATACTTGTCAATTTTAGTTAGAGAGATCCTCTTCTTCACTACACAATATAATTTGGCATGACCCTTTAGGAATACCCTCTGTAAGGTAGAAAACCTCATCTCTTAGTCTTAAGAAAAAGGCAAGGCCATCAAGTTGACGGGGTGGATTGTCTAGTAGTTACATATAAGCTCTCCTATATAAGGTGGGACTTTCCTTTTAGTGAGAGTTTAAGAAATAACAATGACAACTTGGACATTTCATAATCTTATACATAATTTATCTCTAAAAATCTTAGGAAACATTATAGCAAACTCTGAAAATCTACCTTCTACAATATATATTAAATTTAAATCATATTAATATATATATATATATATATAACTTTAATAGAATAACATATTGTTAATCCTTCATTTTCCCATTAATATTCTTGACTATTAACTTGGTAATAAGTTCCATTATTTTGTCACACCATTCAATTAATTTTACCCAATTGCAAAGTGCAACATGTAATATTTTCATTAATCACTAATGTTATAATGTTATTAGTCCCTTCTTAAGGCAAGTGGGACTCTAGCATTCGATTCGACAATGTTATAATGTTATTAGTCCCTGTCGAAGGCAAGCAGGACTCTAGCGTTCGATTCGGCATTGATTGACTATTACTTTAGGTTTGAATTTTAATACATTGCTTGTATCCCTAAGTTTCTAACATGGTTGGTAATTTATTTTATTTAATAAATTGCAAAAAAATATTTATGTTAAATCTTATTGGTTGTAAGAATTGAAGTCTTATTGGAGGCTTCCCTCCTCCCAATGTATTTGTTTCATTTTCTATCCTAACTTTTGAGGATAATGTGCAATATGCAATTTCTTCATTCTCTTCATTGCTTTGTAACCTAAGTTTCTTCATTGTTTCGTAACCTAAGTTCAGTGCATTAACACTTAGCATTAATGCTTCTACTGCACCCAAATTTCAATGTCTGACAAATATGGCCAATGTGCCCACCGTGTACTATTCCTTGTGGATGGCATCCACCATGTGCTCTTTCTTCTACATGCATGCACACACAGGCCCCCAAACACCCAGACACACAGGCCCCCACGTTACATAATCTCCTTCCTGCCACAGGCACTTCGACCCTTACTTCTTCGGTGCTGGTTCCTTTACTATTATAAGGTACGTTGGCCGAGGTGTTGGGTCTCTAATATAAGGTAGCTTATATTAACATATTACTTCCTAAAGACATCGTTGATGTTGTTTATTTCAATACAGAAATTGTACTAGTATGAGCATGGGTACGTGATCCCTTACATGTAAGACCCATTGCTCATGCAATTTGGGATCCTCCTTTACCTTCACTATGGGATAAACTCCTTATTGTGCATGAATACTCTACCTCTGAGACTGCTTCAGGATAAACTCTTTGTTGCGCCTGAATACTTTGCCACTGAGACTGCTAAAAGATACGCAATGCTCATATCCAAAATCGATTTCAAATTCATTCGTTGATACTATCAAGAAGGGAGGCAGAGAGTATGGAACATCCAGAACAGAATCAACAACTTAATCACTGACTTAAACATCCAAAAAGAAATAAAGATGCAGATCAATATCGAGTTCAAGTTCGAAGGGAAGATCCTAGTCCCATCAACTACATCATCTTTGTCCTTGCCTTATCCAACACCCATAGCCCATGCAGTTGAGGTCATTAAGCAAAATCCTGACTTGAGGCTATCACTATAATCTCCCCTATATCTGTATACAAAGTCAAAGAGCTATGTAGGTCAAACATAATGGGTTAGTTGGCGTGGTAAAATTCATTATATGTTTATTCAAATAGGAACAAAAGTACATTGAAATAATTCCGTAATGATCTTTGCCTGACTTGAGTTGCAGTTTCAAATAGACATTGTGAATAAGCAAAGTCAGATGATCGTAAGACGATGGATGCGGCGACCATTGCTGCAGCAGTTTCTCTAGCTACATTAGACCCTAGATTTTGGGCGTCGATGCTGTAAACAATGTGATATGTGTCCATGTCTTCTGGTCTCTCCCAACAATTGTGATCAATGTTGGGATTAACCACCTTAGAAAACACAAAATAATAAGCGTTTATGTAAGCATTCATTCAGTTTGTAGGATGTTCGTTAGATCTTTATGAATGTTTGGGTTTAATGGGGTAGACTGTACTTTTCATTCGGTCATACCTGCACGAATATTTTGTTCGGCTGAGCAGTAGATTTTAGGAGATAATCGGTAGCCCAATGAATCGCAGATTTGGAATTTTCAAGCTCCTCGCTCATTAAATCGTTGAACTCCAGCATGCTCCAGGCTAACATCGTAGTAGTAAAATCCATTGGAAACCCAAATTTTATGTTATCACCCGTGTCATAATATCCTCCAACCATATCAACCTGCATTCACTCAAGTTATTAGTTCAGTTTGAAGCTCAACGGTGGGTTCAAATGAAAATATGAAGCAGTTACTTTTTTGTTCTTAGCAATAACACATACATTATGATCATATCCGTCTTTGAGGGATGAATCTTTCAACCATGTCAATCTCTGATTAGGTGGAAGAATTCTTGATCACTGCCCCTATAAGAAGAGAATGCTCTTTGAGAGGGCATCTTTATAGTCGTGATTTTTATTGCTAGGGGAAGAATAGTCGAGTGCCTCTACATATTTTCAGCTCGTTGTTGTTATTTCTGTCATTGCTAAGAATAGAACAAATAACAATATCCCAAATTTAATCATCTTTCTCTGCTGGGAAGATCTAGTAACAAGCATTAACCTACAAAGATTTTGAATATATAGAGGAGGGGGACAAGAGCGTGAATACCAAGGGGCCTTGATTGAGTTCCCATGAAATTTCAAATTGAGGTTGGTCCTGTGCGGGTGAACCCTTCTCTCAGAAACCACCTCCCCTCCTGGACTAGGTGAGATGATTAATGATGACTAAATACGACATTATGCTTGCACATTGATGCAACGACCTAGTGTTCGTGTGTTTTTAAAGCTAATAGAATGAGAAGCATCTGGTGTTAACTAGGTTCCTTCAACACTTATGCTATCTTTACCTGTATGTAGAAACACAATATGGCATCCTGATTCACCGCACAGAATCTTGTCTTGCCACAAATTGCAATCAACTACTTTTCTTAACGGCCATCTTTCATTGTCATGACAAGTCTTTGTTGATAACCTATTATAGCTCCCATGTTTCAGTGCAAATTGACCAGCCGAGGAAAGGGAAGCATCTATGTCAGAAACGACTTTCTCCCCTTAGCTTATACAGTGAAAAAAGATTTGAAGATCCCCCTCTAATTTTCACCTAGGATAACCGCATCAAGTAAGTGAACTATATTTCTTCCCCGCCTGAGCAGAGCTAGCTCAGGTAATACTAGGTCCTGAAAGAAAGGCCTAGATTTATTCCCAGAACAGATGTTAGAAATGGCTAGCCACTTGGCCAAGAAAGACATCCATCTTTGGATTCAATGCCGCTACTCGATCAATCGATGCCAAGAGTAAATGCCAATAGTAAATGATAAATCCTGGTTCAGTGAATTAAAACCATTTGCTAGTGCTTTGTCAGTGAATTAGTTCTTTGTTGGTAGCTACTCATGCATTGGTTTGATCTGTCAAAAGCTACTCATGCATTGGTTTGATCTGTCAACATCAATTTGGCAGGCTTGTCCATATATTCATTGCATATCCATCATAGGTATCTCAATAACTACTTCGTCAATGAGAAATTAATGACCAAGTTCGATTTCTTGGATTTTGGGAAAACTAAAGCAAAAGTGAAGATAGAAAATCCACAAAATGTAGGAGACCATTTTGCAAACATTAGTGCACAGGTTATCTTCTATCATAATGGAAGCTACAGTTATTGTGAAAATTTGTTTCTATGGATGGAAATAAGTTTCAATTTGGTGGGATTGTACATATGTTCATTGTTTATCCATCATAGATATATCAATTGCTTCGTTAATGAGAGGGTGCGATGAGAAACAATGACCGCACCCAGGTGTATACGTAGACTAATTGAAAACCATGAAACCTAAATGACCCACAGATCCCCACTAACACATGGGTTGTGACTCATCATGAATTTGATCGGTGGGAGGGAGTCTTTGGCCGAGTTCCCTGTTCAATTGATCTATATGTCGTCACATCACAGATATATATACAGTCGCATGTGGAGATAGGTTTTTTATAGAAACTATCATGTTGTATGTTCTTTATATATCATCACATCACAGAAATATACACAGTCACGGGTGGCGAGAGGATTTTTATGAAAACTATTATGTTGTACATGCTGAGAGATATGTTGCAGTATCTTGAAGTATTTTACCGAGATTATAATTTGACTTGTATGTGGAAATACACATTCCTTGCACTATCATCAACTGATTCCACATATATAACAATATATACAAAATATATCAATATATATCAAATGATTCATCAATTGATTTCATATATATCAACAATATATACAAAATATATCAATAAATAAGGATTTATTGCTTTGTTTTTGCTCTCAATGTGGTTGATTCTCAAATATCTCAAGTCAAACTTTTAGGTAATACATGTCACATTATGATCCCAACTAGATTTGATATATACATCTCTTTATAACTGTTATGTTCAACTATGTTTTAGCATTGGAATTCGGTTGATGTATACATCTCCTTACAAATGTTATATTCAACTTTGTTTTACCATAGGGATTCGGTGTTGGCATATCTACATCTCCTTACAATTGTTATGTTCAACTATGTTTTAGCATTGGGATTCGATGTTGGAATATATATAATGTATATACTCCGACTAAGCAGAGGATACTTGTATATGCGTGTGATTATTCTGTCATATATGTGATTATTCTAAAGAGCATCTTTACACTTCTCTCTACCAACAGTCGAATATTCCATATAAATGTGATAGATAATCATAATATTGAAATATTGTATATCTAAATATTTAGATGTTACGTATATATCCATCAATTTAGCAACAATATGTGATTGAAACGTATATATAAAAGATATATGAAAAATATTTATTATTCATAA
>JZKD02S1651302.1:188332-208576 GCA_000966675.3 Picea glauca
ATTTGGAATAAATTCATGTGAAAAATTCATAACCTCTCACACCGAAATCATTCATAAGAAACATATCTATCTAAAATATATATGAGGGTGGATCTATTTTCTAGCTTGATTCAAGATCGAGGGAATGAATTGTATACTGACCAAACCCTAAAGAAACTATAATGACTGACCGAAAACAGAGCCCCGCAGGCACTAACATAACACAGGCATTCACTTAAGGACGAGGCTTAACCCCTTCCTACTGGGGTGAGTTACCGAAGTGAAGCGATTGAAATGACTGATTCTCTTATAACAAATCTTTGTATCATGAACCACATCGCAACATTTAATTAAAATAAAACACACGGGATTTTGAATAAATTCATGTGACTACTTCTAAAGAAGTTTACGGCCGGCATGGTGTTGAATCATAAGCAAGAAGGGAGAAGGGGAGTGATCTTAATGATATTCAAAGCTTATTTTTGTTTTTCTTGCAGAAAGAAAAGAATTATGAATTGAATAAGTATGTTTTTATTGGTATTTATTTAAGATATTGCTTATATAGGTAGAATTGAGGATTTTATCATTTAAAAAACAATAAAATAAATTAATATAAATCGGGAAAGAAGATAGAGAACTCCTGTTTGAAAATAACAAAACTAAAAATGGCCCTGTTCCAAAATTAGTTGAACAAAAATAAGGGATTTTTCATTTTAAAAAACAATAAAATAAATTAACACTAATCTAACAAAACTGAAAACTGTTCTGTTTGAAAATTAGCGGAACAAAGATAAGGGATTTTTTCATTTAAAAAAACACGCACAACAAAGATAGAGAACTTGGGAAGGGTTGCACAATGTATAATAACATATCTTCCAATTTCGAATTCACAATGATAGTTGTTGTTGGTGTTCGGATAATTCGCTTCCAATTCACAACACTAGTTGTTGCTGGTGTTTAAAGAATCCACCATTTGATCTTTCATCTCTGTGAGTTTAATAAATAGAATATGCATGCATGCATTAGCTCCATAAAAATAGGATTATATTTTAGAAAAACTATAACAATTCTTTTTTTGAACTGACTTACATATGAAAAATTGGTAACATTCTTTTTTTTATTACTAAGATATAGAAAGATTGTTAACATTCTTTTTTTTTTATTAGTAAGATATAGGGGAAATGACTAATAAACTAAAAAACTTATAGAAACAATAAAAAAATAAAAAGTATATCTTATTAAGGAAATTTACAACCCATAAAAACAATGAAAAGTGAATATATTAAGAAATTTTTCACTGCACTTCAAATGAAAAAATATCAAATAATTTCTATTTCAAATTTGACAAGTACTTTTTTATATTAATTTTCATTTGCATTGAAAATAATTTTAAACCCTTCTATGAAGGGCTACAAGGCTCTTGAAGGGCAATGAAGACCTCAATTTTGATCCCTGCCTCCAAGCCCACCGAGAGGGGAGAAGAGATCACCATTTCTTACTTCGATACCCTCCTTCCCTTGCTGCAGCGCCAAGCCTGGTGCCAGAACTGGGGCTTCTGGAGAACTTTCTCAAGACACGGTTTGAGAAAATGCATGACCAAGGACCTGTCAGCCATGAGAAAATGCTGATGAATTGATAGCTAAAAGGTCCCGTCAGCCTTTTGATGTGGATCTTCCAATACGCGCAAAATTCAGAAAGATTTCTATAGAGGCAGAGGGGTTCATCGGGAGATCCCAACTGTTAAAAACAGAAGAAGAGAAGAACTAGATTCGTGCATCTTTTATGTCTGCATATCTGGTAGGAGCACAGTCTGAACACTTTTTTCCCATAATGTTGAATATTTTCTTTCCTTTTGGACAGAAGCTTATGGAGGCCATTCAAACCACAGTGCCGGGGGACTATCGAAATCTCCACCTGGCAGCCCCGTTGTTCAAAGAATGTCAGAGTTGGACGGGGGATGAAAATGAAGCATTAAGTACACGACATGCATCAGAGCAAGCGAGGGATGCCTTAAAGCGCAGACACAGTGAAGATGTTCTTAAAGCGCTCGTCCTCAAGTATTCAAAATGACACAGTGTTTTCGTAAGAGTACACCGCCCCCTTCCCTTCCCTTGCTGATTTGGAAGACGTCATTCAGAGGCTTATTTTGTTTGAAGTATCATAAGTAATTAGTATCATAAGAAGAGAAGAAGTTAAAATAACTTTGAATACAACCAAAAAGGTCAAATGGTTTTGAAGTTTTCTGTTCATTGTTTGGCATTGATGCCCTGATTTGATATGAAGTTTTCTGTTCATTGTTTGGCATTGATGCCCTGATTTGATATGAAGTTTTCTGTTCATTGTTTGGCATTGATGTCTTGATGGTTTTGAAGTTTTCTGTTCATTTTTGGGCATTGATGCCCTGTTTTGATATGGATAATTGTGGATGAACGGTGGTATATTCTTATATGGATATTAAGAAATATAATTTGCATCGTCTATGGTTGTTGGAGAGCAAATTTCGCAGGTTAAACCGTACATGCAAAAAGCTTTAATTAATAAATAATAATTATATATAAAAAAAATCTATTACCTTCAATAACATCTCTTTTAATATCCAATAATACTTTGGCTCATCTTTTCTTTCAAACTCCTTGATTTAGGGTTTAAGATTTTCAATTCCACCGTTTCTTATAAAATTGAAAATGTTATTTTTGGAGTGAATTTAAATTTGAATCGTCAATGTATAATTCATTCGGCTTCAAATTTCAAAATCCAAAATATTTCCTTAGAGTGGCATTGCTTTCCAATGTAAAGAGACAGAAAGCAGGTTGTATACAAAACTCAAAGGCACTTGGCTTTTTACAATTGGTTTTAAAGTAATATGTATGTATGTCTTTCTCACAAAATTATTTCTTAATATTGATGAATGGATAACCATAATCTGATAACCATCGGGAAATGATAGAGCTGTTCTAGGCGTTCTCTTATCTCCTCCATTCATGGCCTTCCACCCACCAAAATTTCATTAGAAAAGTCTGTCCTCGAGCTCAAGCTAAGCTAGGTAGAGAAGCCAATTATTGTAATTAAAACATTTCTATAGGAAACTACACCATACTTATATTTTGTAACGAGATGACAACACAGAAACATAAGAGAAACATAAGCATATTAATATTTCATCTTGAAATGGTATGAAGTGAAGAAGAATATGAATGAGAGTAGATCCATCTTAAACTTGGATCTATCAAGCACCAAGAGGGATTAAATTTCTTAAAATGTAATTATTTTTATCATTTCATTTAAAAATTACATCTTAATAAATTTGATCTCTCTTGCTTGATAGATCCAAGTTTAAGATGTATCTAAATTGGTTTAACATTTTATATGTTGTCATGTACATATGTATATATGTGCATAATATGCAATGGGGCCAGTAATTGTTTTTTTTAATTGAGCCAACTTTATTTTTATTATTTTTTTTTTTTTAATTGAGTCGACTTTAGTTTTTAAAGTTTAGTGTAACCCTATCTAATCTAACATAATGTGAATGTGACAACATCTCCTCCATAATGGGTTGTAGAGCACCTCGCTACTCTCGGTCCAATTAGCACAGCAACAAAAAACTGGTTTATGTAAACCCCGAAGAATACGAACGTTGAAGTGAATTGGGGTGGTTATGTTATTTAAAGATAGTGGGATTTTGTTTTTGGATGGAAAACGAATATTTCACATGGTCAATTTTCATTCCACACCTTACAAAATATTTTCAACAATACTGGAACTACAATCATTCATTGTTTTGGTCTATTCAATTAGATATGGTCCTCTTTATTGTGCATTAAGTGTTTTCTATGCCATTGACTTTACTCTAAATCATGTGGATTTTTCCCACACCATTTTCTCAGTCAAATTTACTATACCTCTCATTAAATCCTTTTGAATAATTGGTTCTCAGTATCTAATAGGATACTTTATTGTACCTCTCATTAAATGATTTTGAATAGTTAGTTCTCATTATCTGATAGGATACCTTACTCTACCTCTCATTAAATCCTTTTGAATAGTTGGTTCTCGATATCTAATAGGAAAACTAGACATATTCTTGATTTGTGAGTATGTTTCGCTATGTAGTAGAAAGTGCTACGTAATTTCTATCTCTCCATTCCCACATACTCAGCACATTCCTTCATCCCAAGACTCATTGTGTTATTCACACCTTGTTGTTGCACATATCAACATGTGTAAGTTATTTCTTAGTTGTGTTATTCCTATTTTTCAAACCATAGGATGTGAAACTTCATGTGGTTTTGCATCTCTACTACAAAGAATCTCCAG
This sequence comes from Picea glauca, assembly GCA_000966675.3. Taxonomy (NCBI): domain Eukaryota; kingdom Viridiplantae; phylum Streptophyta; class Pinopsida; order Pinales; family Pinaceae; genus Picea; species Picea glauca. Next base: position 192,629 of record JZKD02S1651302.1, read on the forward strand.
CCTTCTCGAGCAATCCATGATAGAAAAGTTGTGTAGTATTTTCTTGTGCTTCACTCGTCGAACGAGGGGAGAGCTTCCCATCAAAGCATACACATCATGGGAGATTGTAAAGGCGGGGATTAAGTTCAGATCCTTTTCGATGAGGTTGCCCCATACCATTCGGTTCGAAAAATACTCCCACATGATTTACTGATGCAGGAGCATCGCCAACTCATCAAGGAGCATCGCCCAAGACAAGCAAGCCAGCATAGAAGACAACGAACAGTCGGGCAAGGCCAGCCGAAACTTTTGAATTTTCATTTAAGATGATGCGCCAATGTATAAATGCACCATTTATGGAAAGTGCTTTTGTATGTTGTATCAGACCTCGAGCCATACGCTCTTGTCTGAAATAGATAGGAGGCATTTATTAGATTTAATGCAGGTAGATAGGATTTATTTCTAGATTAGACAGTTTAGATGGAAGGAGGGAAAACAGATATAGACACCCTCACTTGTACTTTGTAATTATTCAGAATTATTCATTCAGAAGCATTCAGAAGAAGAGAAAACAAAGAACTGTGTAGAGAACATCCATGTACAGATATTGAATTAATAGAAGAAAGCTTTGATTCAAATCCATGGTTATGTGTCTATTCTCTGTGTATTGAGGTTGTGCTCATGAATGTTTGTTTTCCTGTTATGAATTTGCTTTGTATGTGATGTGCATGTGATTTCATGTTTCAAACTAAAGTCTGAAAGGGAGAGAGAATGAGTTTCAATTGTTTCCCTATCTGATCGAGGAGATTCCTGCAAAGAGTGCAGTCGAATTCATCCTCAAGGAGTGCGTTGATGAAGGCTCAGTAGTCTAACTCTTGTTCTCATTCACCCAAAAGTTGTTTTGAGTTGTTGAAGCCGTGCAAGGAGTGCGCAGGCTGGAGAAGAAGTCTCAGTTGTTAATCTGAGAAGAGGAGGTTGAAGACTGATGTTGCAGAGAGTGCGTAGAGTCAGAAGGATTCAACACTTGAGAAGTTGTTGAACGTCGAGCGCGAGGAGTGCGCACGAATCCATCTGAAAGAACCAGAGTGGAAAAGCTCAGGAGGTTTAGCACCTTTGTGGTATCATTAAAAGAGAGCCACAGAGATTTTACTGAAGAAGGGTCAAGCTGGGTTTGTAGGCGCGGGTCTGGAGAGCAAGTCTCGGCAGAAATACTTAGCCACTTCAGAGAAATATCTGGGAGGAGGAACCGACGGTCAGCATTCACCAAGGAAAGCAACGAAATCCCGCCCGCCGTCAGATCTGCGAAAGTTGCGCACGGGTTAAGCCTTAACGTGCAGGGAAGGAGATAGGAAGTCATCAGGACTCGGCTTATCGGAGAATCGGGATTCCGGAGATAGGGACCTTGCACGTTGAAATCGTGATTAGCGATTTCCCGACGCGATCGGAGACGTCGATCCGCAGGACGCGTGTCCGAGGATCCAGTGGAATCGGAGTTCGGAATTTCAGGGTTTCTGAGGACGGAGGAACCGTCACCCCAGGAATCGCGATATCGTGAAACGCGATAACCACGCAGTCACCGTGTCGAGTGGAGGACAGGTGTTAATAGATCGGAGTTCGGGTATTTGTAAATCCTGTGAACTTCGACCACAGAAATCGCGATACTCCGACGTGCGATTTCCCGACAGGGTTAAGGCCTGTAGTGGAGGACAGGTGTCGGAAAGCCAAGCCTTTCCGTGAGCAGAGGATAGGTGGCATCGCAGATCAGGGATCGGAGAATCACGGAAGCAGATTCTCAAGACACCATAAGTGTCGATTTCCCGACAGCGAAAGTTCTGATACGGTGGGACACGGTCAGCATTGACTCGAGCATCGGAAATCGAGGAAGCGCAAGTGGAGTGACTCGTGACCTTGGAAGGTCTGATTTCCTGATAAGGCAGCAGGGAGATTGAAAAGAGTACCCTGTGGGTGCGGAAAGGTCCCGATAAGGGATTAGAAGAGTAGTTCATCTCTTTGGGACAAGAAAAGAGAAGGTCCTAGTGAGAGCGATCGTGCTCCAAGGAGGGCAGTTGCGTTCAGAGTGGTATCAGAGCGGGAAGTTCTTTTCTTCTATAACAGAGGAGAAGATAATATTTCACCATGCCGCCGAGAAGAGGTAGACAATCGCCCGATCTAGAAGGGGAAAGGGAATTGTCCAGGGAAAGAGAAATGTCCAGAAAAAGAGGAAGGCAAGGATAGAATCAAGACATGGAAAGAGAAATACGAAATCTTCGTGCCATAATGGAAGATATGGAAGTAGCGCAGAGACGCACAGCCAATGCTGGAGACCTGAGCGACTCCGAAGGTGAAGTTGAGGTCGAACAACGAGAAGCAGTTGCAGCCGAAGATGCAGCCAATGAGCGACTGATTAAAGCCATTGCCAGGATGGGTGCGAAGGCAAAGATGGACATTCCAGTCTACGAAGGAAATCTACATGCAGAGGAGCTACTGGATTGGATCTGAGCTGTTGACACCTACTTCGATTATGAGGATATCGAAGAGGATAAAAAGGTCAGACATGATGTCACTAGATTGAAGGGACATGCAGCATTATGGTGGGACGAGCTTCAAGAAGACAGACGTTCCAAGGGTAAGCAAAAGATCAAAATATGGGATCGAATGATTGCGAAGATGAAGGCAAAATTCATCCCAAGAGATTACCAAATTACTCTGTTCTGGAGGATGCAGAACCTGAGACAGAAACTGATGACAGTGAAAGAATACACTGAGGAATTCTATCGACTGAACATCAGAGCAGGTCATTGGGAGAGCGATGATGAGAAGGTTGCCAGATATCTGAATGGTCTGAGATACAACATTCAGAATGAATTAAGCATGGTTACCATCCGAACGGTGGATTTTTCTCATCAGATGGCTCTGAAAGCCGAAGAGAAGATGAGCTGAAAGTAAGGTCAGCGAGGGCGAGGCAGGAGTCAGCCCAGAGGCAAGGTAGTTGCCCAGGAGAGATACCAGAAGCCCAAGGAGGAATGGAAGAAACCTCAGGGTAAGATTGAGAGAGGTGGAACCTCACAGCGAGGGCAGCCACATGTTGAACAGAGAGGACAGCATAATGAGCAGAGAGGAGATTATGCTGATGCAAATACTTTTCCTCGTACCATAGGTAGAGGAAGAGGCAGATGTGGAGTTATCACATGCTTCACATGTGGAAAGGATGGACATAAAGAAGTTGACTGTCCAGAAAGAAAAAAGGACAGAGGAAAAGCTCACATTGTCGAGGCACAGAGACGAGATGCTGAAGCAGAAGACGCAGAAGATGGAAGCTCACTTCTGATGCGAAAAGTCCTTTTGACACCTGAGAAAGAGGTGCAGGAAAGTTCATCTCAAAGGACCAGACTGTTCAGGACAACTTGCAAAACCAAGGATAGGAAATGCAAGGTTATCGTGGATAGTGGAAGCACATCTAATCTCGTTTCAACCGAGATGGTAGAAAAGCTAGAATTGGAGACAACTGATCACCCGAGTCCATACAAAGTCTTGTGGCTACAGAAGGGACATCAGGTGAGTGTCACTAAACAATGCTTATTTGACATCAAAATAGGGGGATATAATGATAAAATACTTTGTGATGTCATTCCCATGGATGTATGTCATTTATTGCTGGGTAGACCATGGCAATATGACCGAAATGTGGTTCATGATGGGAGGATGAACACATATACTTTAGAGAAAGATGGGAGGACACACAGGTTGCTTCTGATAAAGGATAAAGAAGTGAAGTCGGAAGTAAGAAATACGATACTTCTCATGAGTGGGAAGGAACTTCTTACGAATATGGAGAAGAAGGAAGATCCATAATTCTTTGTGGTCAGAAAACTGAGGATTGTTCTGACTAGCACAAGAGTGGATGACTTACCAGATGAAATGCAGGAACTGCTGGAAGAGTTCGTTGATATCATAGTGGACGAATTACCTTATTCGTTGCCACCGATGAGGAGTGTGAGCCATCACATAGATCTCATACCAGGATCCAGTTTGCCGAACAAAGCTGCGTACAGGCTGACGCCGCAGGAGAACGAGGAGGTCAAGAACCAGGTCTAGGATTTGTTGGACAAAGGATTGGTCAGAGAAAGCCTGAGTCTGTGTGTCATTCCAACAGTGCTTAGTCCGAAGAAAGATGGAGGTTGGAGAATGTGCACCGATTCAAGAGAGATCAACAAAATAACCATCAGGTACAGATTTCCACTGCCGAGAATGGATGATTTGATGGATTTCCTGAGTGGGGAAAATTATTTTTCAAAGATTGATTTGAAGAGCGGATATCACCAGATTCGCATGAGAGAAGGCGATGAATGGAAGACAACATTCAAGACAAACGAAGGTTTGTACGAATGGCTGGTCATGCCGTTTGGCTTAACAAATGCGCCGAGAACATTCATGAGGCTGATGAATGAAGTCCTGAGGGAATTCATCGGAAAATTTATCGTCGTATATCTGGACGATATACTGATCTTCAGCAAGACCAAGGCTAAACATTTGAAACATTTGTCCATTGTGATGAGAAAACTACAGCAGGAGAAGCTGTTGATTAATATGAAAAAGTCCTCATTTATGAAGACATAACTCATTTACTTGGGTTTTGTTATTTCGGCGAATGAGTTGAAAATGGATCCGAGTAAGGTGGAAGTGATAAAAAATTGGCCATCACCGAGAAACATTTTCGAGGTGAGAAGTTTTCATGGACTGGCTAGTTTCTACTAAAAATTCATTAGGAATTTCAGTGGAATTAGCGCAACAATGATGGACACGGTGAAAAAGCGACATAAGTCTTTTCATTGGACAGTAGAGGCTGAGAAAAGATTCAATCTGTTGAAGCGGAATATCACAGAGCAACCAATTCTCGTGTTGCCGGATTTCCAGAAGACATTTCAGGTGAAATGTGATGCAAGCGGGTATGCCATAGGAGCAGTTTTGAGTCAGGAAGACAGACCAGTTGCATATTTTAGTGAGAAGTTGGATGAAGAAAAACTGAAATACTCCACGTATGATAAAGAATTTTATGCTATCATATAGGCACTGAAGAAGTGGAGGCATTACTTGATCCCAAAATAATTTGTTCTGTATAGTGATAATCATGCATTACAGTTTGTGAGTCAACAAGAGAAGTTGAATCAGAAACATGCTAAATGGGTAGAGTATATGTAGAATTTTACATTTGTAATTAAGCACATTTCAGGTACTGCTAACAAAGTGGCTGATGCTTTGAGCAAGAAATGTTTGTTTTTACAGGAATTCCAAGTCAAAACATTGGGTTTTGAAAACCTGAGGGACATGTATGCAGGAGACGCAGATTTTGCAGAGGCATATGAGGCAGCTGAGAATCCAGTTCTCAGAGACAGAAGCCCATGAATGGATTACATGATCCAAAATGGATTGTTGTTCAGAGGCAACCAACTGTGTATTCCAATTTGCTCCATGAGGGAGAATCTGCTAAAAGAGAAGCACAGTGGTGGATTGGCAGGAATTTTGGCCATGAAAAAATGTTCGCGAAGTTGAGTGAATCATGTTTTTGGCCAGGCATGCAAGATGATGTCAAAATGTTTGTTGACAGGTGTCGAATTTGTCAGCATTCGAAGGGGAGAAAGAAGAATGCAGGTCTTTATCAGCCATTTCCCATACCAGAGAGGCCATGGGAGGAAATTAGCATGGATTTTGTATTGGGTCTGTCGAGGATGCAGAGAGGGGTTGATTCCATCTTTGTGGTGGTAGACAGGTTTTCAAACATGGCACATTTTATTCCATGCCAGAAGACTAGCGATGCGACTCACATCGCGAACTTGTTTTTCAAGGAGGTCATTCGACTTCATGGATTGCCGAAAAGCATAGTTTCAGACAGGGATACCAAATTCATAGGGCATTTTTGGAGGACACTCTGGAAGAAGATGGGAAATAAATTGATTTTTAGTTCAGCCTATCATCCTCAGACAGATGGGAAAATAGAGGTAGTCAATAGAATTCTGGGAGATTTACTCAGAAGCTTGGTGATAGAGCACCACAGCAGTTGGGACAACATATTACCACAGGCAAAGTTCGCATACAACGATTCAGTGAATCGGAGTACATGGAAAAGTCCATTTCAGATTGTGTATGGGACACAACCGAGGGGAGTTTCTGAACTCAGGGAGTCAGAACAGACTGCGACTAGCAGTGCTAGTGCAGAAGAGTTCGCTGAGGTGATGAAAGAACTTCACAGCAGGGTGAAGCAACGATTGCTGAGATCAAACCAGGAATATAAGCGCAGAGCAAATTAGCATCGGAGACAACTTCAGTTCGAAGTTGGCGATCTAGTTCTGGCACATCTAAGAAAGGAAAGGTTCCCAAGGGGAACATATAATAAGCTAAAAATGAAGAAAATCGGGCCATGCAGGGTCCTGAAGAAATTCGGAGAGAACGCTTATGAGATTGAATTTTCGGATGACATCGGAATATCTCCGACATTCAATGTCTCAGACTTATACCCATATAAGGCTGAAGAAGCAGAAACTGGAAGTAATGAGCAGCCAGAGATCCGGTGGCAGAAGCAGATGCCGATAGCAGAGAAGCCACAGATGGAGTGCATACTGGACAAGAGAGTGGGTAAGAGGACCAGGAGAAAAGAATACTTCGAGTATCTGGTCAAGTGGAAGAACCATCCAGTGGAAGATTCCAGCCGGGAGAGCGAAGCAATAATACAGAAGCATGGACAGACCGTGCAGGAGCTCATGGACAGGATCCCATGAAAGTTTTTAAGCTGAGGAGTATGATGCAGGAGCATCGCCAACTCATCAAGGAGCATCGCCCAAGACAAGCGAGCCAGCATAGAAGACAACGAACAGTTGGGCAAGGCCAGCTGAAACTTTTGAATTTTCATTTAAGATTATGCGCCAATGTATAAATGCACCATTTATGGAAATCGCTTTTGTATGTTGTATCAAACCTCGAGCCATATGCTCTTGTCTGAAATAGATAGGAGGCATTTATTAGATTTAATGCAAGTAGATAAGATTTATTTCTAGATTAGACAGTTTTGATGGAAGGAGGGAAAACGGATATAGACACCCTCACTTGTACTTTGTAATTATTCAGAATTATTCATTCATAAGCATTCAGAAGAAGAGAAAACAAAGAACTGTGTAGAGAACATCCATGTATAGATATTGAATTAATAGAAGAAAGCTTTGATTCAAATCCATGGTTATGTGTCTATTCTCTGTGTATTGAGGTTATGCTCATGAATGTTTGTTTTCCTGTTATGCATTTGCTTTGTATGTGTTGTGCATGTGATTTCATGTTTCAAACTGAAGTCTGAAAGGGAGAGAGAATGAGTTTCAATTGTTTCCCTATCTGAGCCAGGAGATTCCTGCAAAGAGTGCAGTCGAATTCATCCGCAAGGAGTGCGTTGATGAAGGCTCAGTAGTCTAACTCTTGTTCTCATTCACCTAGAAGTTGTTTTGAGTTGTTGAAGCCGTGCAAGGAGTGTGCAAGCTGGAGAAGAAGTCTCAGTTGTTAATCTGATCAGAGGAGGTTGAAGACTGCTGCTGCAGAGAGTGCGTAGAGTCGGAAGGATTCAACACTTGAGAAGTTGTTGAACGTCGAGCGCGAGGAGTGTGCATGAATCCATCTGAAAGAACCAGAGTGGAAAAGCTCAGGAATTTTAGCACCTTTGTGGTATCATTAAAAGAGAGCCACAGAGAGTTTACTGAAGAAGGGTCAAGCTGGGTTTGTAGGCACGGGTCTGGAGAGAAAGTCTTGGCAGAAATACTTAGCCACTTCATAGAAATCTCTGGGAGGAGGAACTGACGGTCAGCATTCACCAAGGAAAGCAGCAAAATCCCGCCCGCTGTCAGATCTGGGAAAGATGCGCACGGGTTAAGCCGTAATGTGCAGGGAAGGAGACAAGAAGTCATCGGGACTCGGCTCATCGGAGAATCAGGATTCCGGAGATAGGGACCTTGCACATTGAAATCGCGATTAGCGATTTCCCGATGCGATCGGAGTCGTCAATCCGCAGGACGCGTGTCCGAGGATCCAGTGGAATCGGAGTTCGGCATTTCAGGGTTTCTGAGGACGGAGGAACCGTCACCCCAGGAATCGCGATATCGTGAAACACGATAACCACCCAGTCACCGTGCTAAGTGGAGGACGGGTGTTAATAGATCGGAGTTCGGGTATTTGTAAATCCCGTGAACTTCGACCACGGAAATCACGATACTCCAACGCGTGATTTCCCGACAGGGTTAAGGCCTGTAGTGGAGGAAAGGTGTCGGAAAGCCAAGCCTTGTCGTGAGCAGAGGACAAGTGGCATCGCAGATCGGGGATCGGAGAATCACGGAAGCAGATTCTCAAGAAACCATAAGTGTCGATTTCTTGACAGCGAAAGTTCCAATACAGTGGGACACGGACAACATTGACTCGAGCATCAGAAATCGGGGAAGCGCAAGTGGAGTGATCCGTGACCTTAGAAGGTCCGATTTCCCGATAAGGCAGCAGGGAGATCGAAAAGAGTACCCTGTGGGTGCGGAAAGGTCCCGATAAGGGATTAGAAGAGTAGTTCAGCTCTTCGGGCCGAGAAAAGAGAAGGTCCTAGTGAGAGCGATCGTGCTCCGAGGAGGGCGGTTGCGTTCATTTACCTTCCACAGATGACAGTATCCTCTGTACTTCAGATTGAAGTGTTCTTCAGGAACCTTCTTGCATTAGAATTCGTTGAAGGAACCCATCAAAATACCCTGATGACCTTTGTTTAGATGATGGAGCTTGCAATTGCAGGTTGTAGGCACACAGATAGATGAATAGAGACCTAATGTAGGTGGTCATGTAAAGATTGAAAGTTTCTCAGTCAATTTATTTGTCCATTAGTAGTTCAAGACTGGTTCTACATTTCTTTGTAGATGCACAAATATATGTTTTGTACATGTAAATTTTAATGAAATCTTCTACAACTAATCTTCTAATTAAAGTAATTTTTTTACAAGTAAAGTTTAATGAAACCTTGTACAACCAATCTTCTAATTAATGAAAATTTTAAAAATTGATAAAGGTTATTCTTCACAGGAATACTATGTTTTATGTGTATATGTTATCTCATGTGATGCATATTTTATTTTTCCTTTGTACTTATATGCAGTGCATGCTTTTTTACAATAGAGAGATGGATTCCTTCTGCACTACATCCTTGGAAAAAAAAATTATTGAAGGGAATCAAACATTTTCATGCCTAGCTTCCAAAATATGGTCGGGAATGGTAACCACTATGGTAAAGAAAAAGCACACCACAATATAATGTGGATTCTTCCAATATGACCTATGTTGCTTCCAAAACCAAGAAATGCATTGAACTATAAAAGACTAGGCATATTTCGATGGAAAATTCAGATCTTCATAACATGGAGCATGCATGCTTAATTCCTTGATAATTTATTGATTGGTAATACAATCATGTTGAGTGCTTTTTGTAGTGGAAGAAAACACTATAGAAACATAACCTGATGGATATCTCCTATACACAATGAGAGAGGAATAATAAAGCTTCAATTAAATTATCATGGAAAGTCATGTCAATAAATCCTCTATTAAACTTCCTTGGAAATCCCATTCTATTTCACACCATTTTAAACCAAACCAAATGACGGGGTCCAAAATTTGCATCCATTCCAAAGTTTGAACAGGAAAAGGTTGCTTGTAAAAAGCAGAGTAAGGAGAGATATGCCATGATATTCACAGGACGTCACTAAAGAAGAAGGATCATAACCATTCCACGAAGAGGTTCTCCTATGAATATGAGCTACATGTCGAAGTTAGTAGGAATGATGATCCAAAATACATCTAAAGGGAAAGTGTTGCTCATTGTATGATTATGAGTCTTTTCTTCGATTGGAAGTGTATTTACATACAGATCTTCCACAATTCTAGATGGGTGGATTATTTTATATCCCAACACTTTCCTTTAACAGCCTCTAAATGGGGAATAGCATAACCCAAGAGCACAAAGGTAGAACTTCTTAGCACAAACATGTTGGGTATGATGAGTTTCACATGGCATGAGGTTGAAGCCATGCAACCAGCGCATGGTTGTACTTGGAAACATTGGAGGACTCTACGGATAGAGTATCAAGCCTTAGTGGAAATGTGGAAAAGTTCTACATTTTTTTGGATTTCTTTTAATAATATATGAAAAATTAAAGTAACAATAGTCACATTGATGTTTTTTGGGATTTTTTTTTATAATAGATGCAAAATAAAAGTCAATTAGGCAACTAGCAACAACTTACTGGAGTAGAGATCTGTGTGGTGTACCCGAGTTTCTTGTTAGCTTTGGGCCATGGTTTTTCGATTAACTGCCACAAATAGAAGATGCACCATAAAATACTAGGAAGGGATTGTTGATGTAGCGTGGGCATATTGGAATGTATATGAATCTTGATAAATCTTTTAATTCTCTTTCTTCTTTTTGTTGTTCTGATTGCTTTCACATTATCATGTATGTTAATGTAATTGTTTTGCCAATGCGGTATACAAAGCAAATAAAAGTGCATGTATGTTAATGTAATTTTTTTTCCAATGTGAGATACGGAACAATTAAAGGTGCATGTATGTTAATGTAATTGTTTTGCCAATGCGGTATACAAAGCAAATAAAGGTGAATGTAAAGTAAACTAGAAAAATTGTGTCATCCATGTAACCATGAGAGCAAGCTTCATGATAATGTGAGGGTTTATCATTTGTCATTAATTTGTTGTTCATCACCATCCTGAATTATTTTCCCTTCAATTTGTCTAATGAGGGTTTTGGGGTTCCAAACAAAAATCTATCCTGGTCTTGGTTGCTTCATATTTTGTCATGAAAACTCGATTATCGTATGTCATTCTCATTTTCTGAAGTTTACGAGATTGGTGAGACTTTTAAAGGTTTTCAACAATATAAATTGATGTGCCCTAGAAAAAATTATAGCTTGTTCGACCACTTGAAATTGTGCTTGGCAGCCGCTTGAAATTGTGCTCGAGGGTCTTTGCATTTTTATAATTTTATATAATTAAATTAAATATAATTAATATTTAATATGACTTTCATGAGGTTAGAATCATAGTCCAAGTTTGTTGGTAATTTTTCATTAATTAAAATTTATATGAAATTATTTAAAAGAGATTTTATGTATCATGATTTTAAAATATTTAATGTTTTATAATCTTTATAAATATATTTCACAAACGATGTTAAAATATTGTTGGCCATGGTCATGATCATGTGATCACATTGGAAACCCGATCACTATTGTCCGATTGTAGCCATAGCGTTCCCACGTTAGAGAAAAAAAATGATCATTATGATGTTTTTTTTTCCAAGAAAAAGTTCCTCAAATTTATAAAGTGTATAAATTCATTTACAATAGCAATTGTTGTGAGCTTATAGCCATCAAAAAACTGCGCCAACAATAGGGACCCAAACAAAACAAGTCAAGCAAGGAGGAAGACTAGACGAAACAGATCAAGAGGAAAATCTGCAGCGAGGCTCAAGTAGTCAAAACTTTTTTCAAAAGTTGACCGCAAATCTTCAGCTAAACAGGGACAGTCGTCATCGTTCAAAAACGTTAATGGAGGATATGGGACTATCTATCCCATTTTCACAGTGGAAGACCGAGAGTCTTCCCACCACTCCATTTAGTGCTCTCTTTGAGAGAGCATCCGCCTCCCCGTTGAGTGATCTAGGAATGTGGTGGTAATTGATGTCGGAGAAATGATCGGAGAGATTCCTCGTGAGATGTAACCAGCCCTCGATATGGATAGAGTGGAGCTTGCACTTTTGAGTTATCCAGTCAATAATAACTCTTGAGTCGCCAAGTACGAGTAGATGGTTGATAGACCACACGGCAACAAGAGTGAGGGAGGCCCACAGTCCCAAGAGCTCGGCCTTTGTATTAGTTCCCGCCCCACAGTTTAGGAACCACTTGGTGACCCTCGCCAGGTGGTGTTTGAAGGTGCCCCCAGCCCCACAAACACGGCCATCCAACTAAGCAGCGCCATCGAAACAAACAAGGGTATGTCCAGTCGCCATCTCGATGTTGCATGCTTTTGTAGAGAAGGTCTTAACCGAGGTGGGCTGCCAGCAAAAGGCTGCCAGAATTCTATGAAAAATCGCCTCATTGAAGGAGGGCGATCTTCAAAAATTGCAAAATTCCTCTCAATCCAAATTTGCCAGCACGCATGAGCCGCCAGACACAAAGGGGCCAGTTTTTGTGAGGACCACGAGGAAAAGCAATCGGAGATGGTAAGGCCGCTCCACTTAAAGGAAAGTTTGAAATGCTTTAATAACTTTCTCCAGAGCTCAATGGTAAAGGTACAGTGAACAAGGAGGTGGCTGGTGTCCTCATTATTTTGACGGCAGAGTAAGCAAATCCCCGGGCCTTCCCAGCCTCTCCGACGAAGTGCTTCCCAGGAGAGAATTCGCTCCTTTCCAGCTAACCAGATGAAGAGTTTCAGCTTGAGGGGGACTTTCCAGTTCCATATCTGAAACATCCAAGAAAAATTGGGACAAATGTTAAGCTGATGCAGGAGGGCGACATAAATGTTTTTGACCGTGATGCGGCCCGTGGCATCCCCCCCCGCCCACAATAAAACATCAGGGCCGTCAATCAGTGATGTTGATGTTGGTGGTCATTGTTGCCATCACGTGATAAGAGTGGAAAGCAAATCACAAGCATTGCAACCTTAGAGAAAAGTAATTATTTAAAAAATACTACTATTCTCAGCACGTACGTTTTCCGGTTCATAATAGAGAAATTCATCGCCAAATTCAATCCATAGCATTGAAACCTTAGAGAAAAGTAATGCGTAAAAGAATACTACTATTCTCAACACAGCTTCCAGTTCATAATAGAGCAATCCATCGCCAAATTTGACTTGTAGGGTTGCAACCTTAGAGAAAATTAATTCATTAAAAAATACTACTAATCTGAACATGGTTTCCCGTATGTACCTTAGAGAAAAGTGATTCAAAAAAAATCCGGCAAACAATTTCGAAAATAATTGTAACATGTTTTTTTTTTATAATATTAGTAGTCTAAATGGTTTATGTTTATTTATTTTTTTATATTTTTTTTTATGGATTTCGTTTAAAAAATGGTTAATCTAAATGTTTTAAGTTTATTTTTATTTTTTATTGATTTCTTTTAAAAACTGGTTAGTCTAAATGTTATATTTTTATGGATTTTGTTTAAAAACTTATTAGAAATTTAGCAAAACAGTTTGAATTGCAATAGTTCAACATACATATTGTGGAGTGTACTGAAGGTTTTGGAGTACGTTGATTCTGTTTATGCATTCAGCAATAAATTTTTAACACTATCATATTGCAATTTTGCCAACAATAAGTTTGTCAAATATATTGATAATGACAGGGAAAAATTAAAAAATAAAACGTTTACACTAAGCCATCTCAAAATAAGCACCCAAAACATGTTGAATGAGGCGCACTTCATTCCATTTTTATCCAATTTCATATTACTTTACACCACTGATTTGACAGCTCCCCCACCTCCATATAATCCTTATCTATTGACTTTTGATGACGTTTTAAAACAAAAGTCTTCCAAATTTATTAATATGGATTTGTTAGTTTCATGCGCATCAAACAAACAAATTGACTTATGAATGAAAGCACAAAACATGAAACAATTTTGTCGGTTAGTGAACACAAGTATTCAATTGTTGTGTTGTTGACACAATTATCATACGCACTATGCAAAGTTTTTTGGACTTTGAAATTGTTGATTATGGTTAAACGTAACATTGTTTTGTCATCGACACATATGGACATAACAAAATAAAATGTTGTGACACATATGGACATAACAAAAACATATGGATATAACAAAATAAAATGTTGTGGACAGTAAAATAAGTTGTTTATGTGCCCAAATATGAATGGACAGACCATGTCACTTTAAAAGAAATATGTTGAAAGTGTACACAAGTTTGGAATGCCCATGCACAAAACTCAACATGTCTATACATACGGTCGATAATCATTAACCCACTGGAGATAAATTCAATCTTCCAAATCATTAACCCACTAGAGATAAATTCAATCCTCCAATGTTGTGAGCAAAACCAAAAATTGCAATGGTGGTGAGTAGCGTTAGCCACTACATGGCAAATCAAACCATTTGGAATTGGTAGACAATAAAGTGATTTAAATTACATATGTTATGAGAACGGTAAATTTTACGATAAGATTTAGTAGTATCCATGAATGCATGTAAGAGTGTAGCTCCTAATCAAATAAATAGACATATTCGACTTCAATCTGTTACCTACTTTATACGATTTTTCCACTAGTTTTTGAAACCTAATCTGACTTTCTATTTCATTTCAACATGCCAGCTCCCACATTTTCTCTCTCAAACGATGAACATAATCTCATCACAATTTAGTTTATTGTTTTTTTCCGGTAGCCTATAGCCAATCAACTTGTTAAAATCAAAACATAATTCAAAAATTATGGATGATACAATGTTCCTAAATCTTAATTACCCTTCACAGTTTGTGCAGATTTGTCCATTGGTACTAGTGAGAGGAGCGATATTCCCCATATTTAGCTGACAATCTACAAATTTTTTATAATGGTGCTCCGCTTTTTTATATTATGGTCTACAATTTTTTTTATAAAGGTGCTCCAATTTTTTATATTACCTATGCCTATGCCATATAATTTTAGAATATTTTTTATGCTCTTAGAAATCTTATTGTTTGTATTTGAAACCCATATTATAATTCCTATGAAGGTGATTATTCATCTCCATTGTTCTATATTTAGTAGCACTTACCGATACTATTCACAATTTGTATGTACTTGTTAACAAATAATTATCAATCATACTTTGAATTATTTTTTTATATTACCTATGCCTATGCCATATCATTTTAGAATCTTGTTTTGCTCTTAGAAATCTTATTCTTTGTATTGGAAACCTATATTTACGACGAAAGGCGTACACTTATTGGAAATGGGCACATTTAATCATCTTTTAACCATAAATTCCAATCGTATGGTTATCAATTGAAGATGTTGGCATAGTCTTGGTCGTCCTTCCAAATCAATGAATGAAATCTCATGTTCATAACTTTCTTGCATTTTTTAGGGCGTCAGTTAACATGTTTACTTTTTAACATTTACTTAATATGATTAAAAAACTACGGTGTGACCATCTAATTGCCACGTTTAAATGATTCGCAAACTTAATTCCAACCCTTTCATATTCTCTATTTCTAGCTGGCTTTTTTTACTGCGTTGAGAATTTTACCAACCGAAACCTTTCGGTGTTCACCAGCCACGAATTTGCGAATGTGCTAGTATAATCCCTATGAAGGTGATTCTCATTCTCCATTGTTCTATATTTAGTAGTGCCTACTAATACTATTAAGAATTTGTATGTACTTGTTACAAAATAATTATCGATCATACTTTGATTTAAATAATTTGTATAAATTAATTATTTCTTTTATCTTGTATGCTTGCAAATGATTTATATATCATTATAATCCTACTTATGAAATACAATGTTTATAAATAAAAAAATCTATGTTCTTTGGTTGAGCGTTCCTTTCCCCCGCTTTGGGGGTATGCTACTTAATTCCCTTGCATGGACCTTTGGCTGAAATTGAGAAACAACATCCCCACAAGAATCTATGATGACCTCATTTCGTGAATTGGAGCTCATAAATTTTTTGTGACGGCTTACCATGCAAAGAATGTGTACAAACTTTATATATGTTAATATCATACAATTTTTATTAATTTTTTAATCATAGGATGCTCTTAGATATTGTTGGGTTTAACCATACCTTTAGTTCATGGGATGTATCATGTAGATGACTTCACATAGGTTTCGGATTCTTGGACACAATTTACTTCTTTAAATAATAAATAATTTGTAGGTTTTTT
>JZKD02S1651302.1:243277-266593 GCA_000966675.3 Picea glauca
GGCTATGAGAATCTCGTGGGAGAAGTTTCGGGCTCAGATCTCAAGCAGATCTCCCTAGATCTGAGTTTTACTGAATCACAGGATGTCCCCTATGGCTCCAAGATGTCCCAATCTGCAGACAAATGTAGAATGATGATAACCCTCTAGAAAAGCCCTCAAACTGATGGTCCTGCCCCTGCAAACAAAACCCAACTGTCGGAATGGCCCCAAGCCCTTAGGATAAGCTGGATCGAACCTCCCTCTAGATGATGGTGCGCCCTTGCTGGAAACACAAGAACAATACGACCTGCTACCTTCTGAAGCGCTAGATGGAGATGGGCTGAGACTAGAATGGTGTGGAGGAGTCTTTCATCCACGAGACCAAGCTGCGGAACAAGGTGAGTAGATATTTCACCACTGAGTTGCTCACAAGGGTTTGTACAACAAAACCCCCAAACTGAATGCTCAAGAGCAATAGCAAATGCTAATCCAAAACCAGAATGAGCAATAGGTGCACCCCAACCTCTTACTTATATTTTTCCTTCTAATTCTCTGTTGAGTTAGGTTAACTCCCAGAGTTAATCTTCTATTCTTCTATTGAGTTATTTTTTATTCCTTTATACTTTTCCTTTCTTAAGTCAACTTAAAAATATAACTTTTGACTTCTTGACTTTCCCCCCTCAGTGTGAGACTATGACCCAGTGGGGGTGCCCAGGCCACTAAGTCTCCTCATCACCTCTCTAAGAGGTGGGGGACATTACAATGAATCTCTCAATTTCTTTATAAAATGAGGAACTCTTTGCAACCTTTCTTCCTTTCATATCGAAAAACTCTCTTTGCAACCTTTTTTCCTTTCAAAATATCTAAATAAAGAAAGAACAAATACATTGATCTACTATAATATTGTGATTCAAAAACAATAGTTAATTTTAGATTATTTTAAAAAGTGTGGAAAAAAAACCCGACAATAATGTTAACTTCACAATTAAAAAAAGCACAAATAAAAATAAACACCACTTTTTTGGGGTAAATAAAAAACCTACAAATTATTTATTATTTAAAGAAGTAAATTGTGTCCAAGAATCCGAAACCTATGTGAAGTCATCTACATGATACATCCCATGAACTAAAGGTATGGTTAAACCCAACAATATCTAAGAGCATCCTATGATTAAAAAATTAATAAAAATTGTATGATATTAACATATATAAAGTTTGTACACATTCTTTGCATGGTAAGCCGTCACAAAAAATTTATGAGCTCCAATTCACGAAATGAGGTCATCATAGATTCTTGTGGGGATGTTGTTTCTCAATTTCAGCCAAAGGTCCATGCAAGGGAATTAAGTAGCATACCCCCAAAGCGGGGGAAAGGAACGCTCAACCAAAGAACATAGATTTTTTTATTTATAAACATTGTATTTCATAAGTAGGATTATAATGATATATAAATCATTTGCAAGCATACAAGATAAAAGAAATAATTAATTTATACAAATTATTTAAATCAAAGTATGATTGATAATTATTTTGTAACAAGTACATACAAATTTTTAATAGTAGGCGCTACTAAATACAGAACAATGGAGAATAAGAATCATTTTCATAGGGATTATACTAGCACATCCGTAAACTCATGGATGGTGAACGCCGAAAGGTTTTGGCTTGTAAAATTCTCAATGCAGTAAAAAAAGCCAGCCAAAAACAGAGAATATGAAAGGGTTGGAATTAAGTTTGCGAATCATTTGAACGTGGCAATTAGATGGTCACACCGTAATTTTTTAATCATATTAAGAAAATGTTAAAAAGTAAACATGTTAACTGACGCCCTCAAAAATGCAAGAAAGTTATGAACATGAGATTTCATTCATTGATTTGAAAGGACGACCAAGACTATGCCAACATCTTCAATTGATAACCATACGATTGGAATTTATGGTTAAAAGATGATTAAATGTGCCCATTTCCATTAGGTGTATGCCTTTCGGCGTAAATATAGGTTTCCAATACAAAGAATAAGATTTCTAAGAGAAAAACAAGATTCTAAAATGATATGGCATAGGCATAGGTAATATAAAAAAAGTAATTCAAAGTATGATTGATAATTATTTGTTAACAAGTACATACAAATTGTAAATAGTATCGGTAAGTGCTACTAAATATAGAACAATGGAGATGGATAATCACCTTCATAGGACTTATAATATAGGTTTCCAATACAAAGAATAAGATTTCTAAGAGCATAAAAAATATTCTAAAATTATATGGCATAGTCATAGGTAATATAAAAAATTGGAGCACCTTTATAAAAAAGATTGTAGACCATAATATAAAAAAGCGGAGCACCTTTATAAAAAATTTGTAGATTGTCAGCGAAATATGGGGAATATCGCTCCTCTCACTAGTACCGATGGACTAATCCGCACAACCTGTGAAGGGTAATTAAGATTTAGGAACATTGTATCATCCATAATTTTTGAATTATGTTTTCATTGTAACAAGTTGATTGGGTATAGGCTACCAGAAAAAAACAATAAACTAAATTGTGATGAGATTATGTTCATCGTTTGAGAGAGAAAATGTGGGAGTTGGCATGTTGAAATGAAATAGAAAGTCAGATCAGGTTTCAAAAACTAGTGGAAAAATCATATAAAATAGGTAGTAGACTGAAGTCGAATATGTCTATTTTATTTGATTAGGAGCTACACTCTTACATGCATTCATGGATACTACTAAATCTTATCGTAAAATTTACCGTTCTCATAACATATGTAATTTAAATTACTTTATTGTCTACCAATTCCAAATGGTTTGATTTGCCATGTAGTGGCTAACGCTACTCACCACCATTGCAATTTTTGGTTTTGCTCACAACATTGGAGGATTGAATGTATCTCTAGTGGGTTAATGATTTGGAAGATTGAATTTATCTCTAGTGGGTTAATGATTTACGACCATGTGTATAGACATGTTGAGTGTTGTGCATGGGCATTCCAAACTTGTGTACACTTTCAACATATTTCTTTTAAAGTGACATGGTCTGTCCATCCATATTTGGGCACATAAACAACTTATTTTACTGTCCACAACATTTTATTTTGTTATATCCATATGTTTTTGTTATGTCCATATGTGTCACAACATTTTATTTTGTTATGTCCATATGTTTTTGTTATGTCCATATGTGTCAATGACAAAACAATGTTACGTTTAACCATAATCAACAATTTCATAGTCCAAAAAACTTTGCATAGTGCGGATGATAATTGTGTCAACAACACAACAATTGAATACTTGTGTTCACTAACCAACAAAATTGTTTCATGTTTTGTGCTTTCATTCATAAGTCAATTTGTTTGTTTGATGCGCATGAAAGTAACAAATCCATATTAATAAATTTGGAAGACTTTTGTTTTAAAATGTCATCAAAAGTCAATAGATAAGGATTATACGGAGGTGGGGGAGCTGTCAAATCAGTGGTGTAAAGTAGTATGAAATTGGATAAAAATGGAATGAAGTGCGCCTCATTCAACATGTTTTGGGCACTTATTTTGAGATGGCTTAGTGTAAATGTTTTATTTTTTAATTTTTCCCTGTCATTATCAATATATTTGACAAACTTATTGTTGGCAAAATTGCAATATGATAGTGTTAAAAATTTATTGTTGAATGCATAAATAGAATCAACGTCCTCCAAAACCTTCAGTACACTCCACAATATGTATGTTGAACTATTGCAATTCAAATTGTTTTACTAAATTTCTAATAAGTTTTTAAACAAAATCCATAAAAATATAACATTTAGAATAACCAGTTTTTAAAAGAAATCCATAAAAAATAAAAATAAACTTAAAACATTTAGATTAACCAGTTTTTAAATGAAATCCATAAAAAAAATATAAAAATAAAAATAAACGTAAACCATTTAGACTACATATATTATGAACGAAAACCATGTTGAGATTATTTTTGAAATTGTTTGTCAGATAATCCATATTAGTTGTCATTGTCATCGATTTTCGAATCCGAATCGGGATTCATCATCAGGACTAATCATCAATTGATAACTTGTTGATATCGATCAATTAATAGTTAATATGCATGATGTTTTTAATAATTTAACCTAGGTCGACTGTCTAGAAACCTAATCTATAGAGTTTAAAACAAAAATTAAAATTATACTAAATAATAAATAATAATATAAATTGTAAAATTATTAATAATGTTGAGATTAGTCATATTTTTTATTGAATCACTTTTCTCTAAGGTACATAAAGGGAAACCATGTTGAGATTAGTAGTATTTTTTACTGAATTACTTTTCTCTAAGTTTGCAACGCTACAAGTCAAATTTGGCGATGGATTGCACTATTATTAACTGGAAACTGTGTTGAGAATAGTAGTATTCTCTTACACATTACTTTTCTCTAAGGTTTCAATGCTATTGATTGAATTTGGCGATGGATTGCTCTGTTATGAACCGGAAATCGTGCTGAGAATAGTAGTATTTTTTAAATAATTACTTTTCTCTAAGGTTGCAACGCTCTGTGATTTTCTTTCTACTCTGATCACCTGATGGCAACAATGACCACCAACATCATAATGATTATTTTTTTCTCTAATGTGGGAATGCTATGGCTACATTCCGACAATAGTGATTGGGTTTCCAATGTGATCACAGGATCGTGACCACGACCAACAATATTTTAACATCGTTTGTGAAATATATTTATAAAGATTATAAAACATTAAAGATTTTAAAATCATGATACATAAAATATCTTTTAAATAATTTCATATAAATTTTAATTAATGAAAAATTACCAACAAACCTGGACTATGATTCTAACCTCATGAAAGTCAGTTTAAATATTAATTATATTTAATTTAATTATGTAAAAATATAAAAGTGCAAAGACCGTTGAGAACAATTTCAAGCGACTGCCAAGCACAATTTCATGTGGTTGGACAGGCTATAATTTTTTCAAGGGCACATCAATTTATATTTTTGAAAGCCTTTAAAAGTCTCACTAATCTCGTAAACTTCAGAAAATGAGAATGACATACGATAATCGAGTTTTCATGACAAAATCTGAAGCAACAAAGACCGAGATAGATTTTTGTTTAGAAAATGCTTAGGTTTTCCATCCGCTGGAAAAGAACCCCAAAACCCTCATTAGACAAATTGAAGGGAAAATAATTCAGGATGGTGATGAACAACAAATTAATGACAAATGATAAACCCTCACATTATCATGAAGCTTGCTCTCATGGTTACATGGATGACACAATTGTTCTAGTTTACTTTACATGCACCTTTATTTGCTTTGTATATCACATTGGCAAAACAATTACATTAACATACATGCACCTTTAATTGTTCTGTATATCACATTAGAAAAACAATTACATTAACATACATGTACCTTTATTTTCTCTATATACCGCATTGGCAAAACAATTACTTTAACATACATGATAATATGAAAGCAATCAGAACAACAAAAAGAAGAAAGAGAATTAATATATTTATCAAGATTCATATACATTCCAATATGCCCACGCTACATCAACAATCCCTTCCTAGTATCGGATGGTGCATCTTCTATTTGTGGCAGTTAATTGACAAACCATGGCCCAAAGATAACAAGAAACTTGGGTACACCACACAGATCTCTACTCCAGTAAGTTGTTGCTAGTTGCCTAATTGACTTTTATCTTGCATCTAATATAAAAAAAATCCCCAAAAACATCGATGTGACTATTGTTACTTTAATTTTGCATATATTATCAAAAAGATCTAGAAATATCTGACTATTGTTACTTTAATTTTGCATATATTATTAAAAGAAATCCAAAAAAAGTAGAACTTTTCCACATTGCCACTAAGGCTTGATACTCTATTTGTAGAGTACTCCAATGTTTCCAAGTACAACCATACACTGGTTGCATGGCTTCAACCTCATGCCATGTGAAACTCATCGTACCCAACATGTTTGTGCTAAGAAGTTCTACCTTTGTGCTCGTGGGTTATGCTATTCCCCATTTAGAGGCTGTCAAAGGAAAGTGTTGGGATATAACATAATCCACCCATCTAGAATTGTGGAAGATCTGTATGTAAATACACTTCCAATTGAAGACAAGACTCATAATCATACTGTGAGCAACACTTTCCCTTTATATTTATTTTGGATCATCATCCCTGCTAACTTCGACATGTAGCTCAGATTCATAGGAGAATCTCTTAGTGGAATGGTTATGATCCTTCTTTAGTGACATCCTGTGAATATCATGGCGTATCTCTCCTTACTCTGCTTTTTACAAGCAACCTTTTCCTATTCAAACTCTAGAATGGATGCAAATTTTGGACCTCGTCATTTGGTTTGGTTTAAAATGGTGTGAAATAGAATGGGATTTCCAAGGAAGTTTAATAGAGGATTTATTGGCATGACTTTCCATGATAATTTAATTGAAGCTTTACTATTCCTCTCTCATTGTATATAGGAGATATCCATCAAGTTATGGTTCTATAGTGTTTTCTTCCACTACAAAAAGCACTCAACATGATTGTATTACCAATCAATAAATTATCAAGGAATTAAGCATGCATGCTCCATGTTATGAAGATCTGATTTTTCCATCGCAATATGCCTAGTCTTTTATAGTTCAAATCATTTCTTGGTTTTGGAAGAAACATAGGTCATATTGGAAAAATCCACATTATATTGTGGTGTGCCTTTTCTTTACCATAGTGGTTACCATTCCAAACCATATTTTGCAATCTAGGCATGAAAGGGTTTGATTCCCTTCAATAATTTTTTTATTCCAAGGATGTAGTGCAGAAGGAAGCCATCTCTCTATTATCAAAAATCATGCACTGCAGCATATAAGTATAAAGGAAAAATAAAATAGCCATCACATGAGATAACATATACACATAAAACATAGTATTTCTATCAAAAATCATGCACTGCAGCATATAAGTATAAAGGAAAAATAAAATAGCCATCACATGAGATAACATATACACATAAAACATAGTATTTCTGTGAAGAATAACCTTTATCAATTTTTAAAATTTTCATCAATTAGAAGATTGGTTGTACAAGGTTTCATTAAACTTTACTTTAAAAAAATTACTTTAATTAGAATATTGGTTGTAGAAGATTTCATTAAAATTTACATGTACAAAACATATATTTGTGCATCTACAAAGAAATACAAAACCAGTCTTGAACTGCTAATGGACAAATAAATTGACTGAGAAACTTTCAATCTTTACATGACCACCTACATCAGGTCTCTATTCATCTATCTGCGTGCCTACAACCTGCAATTGCAAGCTCCACCATCTAAACAAAGGTCGTCAGGGTATTTTGATGGGTTCCTTCAACAAATTCCAATGCAAGAAGGTTCCTGAAAAACACTTCAGTCTGAAGTACAGAGGATACTATCATCCGTGGAAGGTAAATCATGTGGGAGTATTTTTCGAACTGAATGGTATGGGGCGACCTCATCGAAAAGGATCTGAACTTAATCTCCGCCTTTACGATCTCCCATGATGTGTATGCTTTGATGGGAAGCTCTACCCTGGTTCGAAGAGTGAAGCACACGAAAATACTACACACCTTTTCTATCATGGATTGCTCGAGAAGGTTGGAGATTCTTTGCAGTAGAGATGCAAAACCACATGAAGTTTCACATCCCATGGTGTGAAAAATAGGAATAACACACCTAAGAAATAACTTACACATGTTGATATGTGAAACGACAAGGTGGGAATAACACAATGAGTCTTGGGATGAAGGAATGTGCTGAGTATGTGGGAATGGAGAGATAGAAATTACGTAGCACTTTCTACTACATAGTGAAACATACTCACAAATCAAGGATAAGTCTAGTTTTCCTATTAGATACCGAGAACCAACTATTCAAAAGGATTTAATGAGAGGTACAGTAAAGTATCCTATTAGATACTGAGAACCAACTATTCAAAATCATTTAATGAGAGGTACAATAAAGTATCCTATTAGATACTGAGAACCAATTATTCAAAAGGATTTAATGAGAGGCACAGTAAATTTTACTAAGAAAATGGTGTGGGAAAAATCCACATGATTTAGAGTAAACATGATTTAGAGTAAAGTCAATGGCATAGAAAACCCTTAATGCACAACAAAGAGTACCATATCTAATTGAATAGACCAAAAACATGAATGATTGTAGTTCCAGTATTGTTGAAAATATTTTGTAAGATGTGGAATGAAAATTGACCATGTGAAATATTCATTTTCCATCCAAAAACAAAATCCCACTATCTTTAAATAACATAACTACCCCAAATCACTTCAACATTCATATTCTTCAGGGTTTAAATAAACCAATTTTTTGTTGTTGTGCTAATTGGACCAAGAGTAGCGAGGTGCTCTACAACCCATTATGGAGGAGATGTTGTCACGTTCGCATTATGTTAGATTAGATAGGGTTGCACTAAACTTTAAAAACTAAAGTCGACTCAATTAAAAAAAAACAATAATAAAAATAAAGTTGGCTCAATTAAAAAAAAGAATTACTGGCCCCATTGCATATTATGCACATATATACATATGTACATGACAGCATATAAAATGTTAAACCAATTTAGATACATCTTAAACTTGGATCTATCAAGCACCGAGAGAGATCAAATTTATTAAGGTGTAATTTTTAAATGAAATGATAAAAAAAATTACATTTTAAGAAATTTAATCCCTCTTGGTGCTTGATAGATCCAAGTTTAAGATGAATCTACTCTCATTCATATTCTTCTTCACTTCATACCATTTGAAGATGAAATAATGATATATTTATGTTTCTCTTATATTTCTTTGTCATCTCGTTACAAAATATAAGTATGGTGTAGTTTCCTATAGAAATGTTTTAATTACAATAATTGGCTTCTCTATCTAGCTTAGCTTGAGCTCGAGGACAGACTTTTCTAATGAAATTTGGGTGGGTGGAAGGCCATGAATGGAGGAGATAAGAGAACCCCTAGAGCAGCTCTATCATTTCTCGATGGTTATCAGATTATGGTTATCCATTCATCAATATTAAGAAATAATTTTGTGAGAAGGACATACATACATATTGCTTTAAAACCAATTGTAAAAAGCCAAGTGCCTTTGAGTTTTGTATACAACCTGATTTCTATCTCTTTACATTGGAAAGCAATGCCACTCTAAGGAAATATTTTGGATTTTGAAATTTGAAGCCGAATGAATTATACATTGACGATTCAAATTTAAATTCACTCCAAAAATAACACTTTCAATTTTATAAGAAACGGTAGAATTGAAAATCTTAAACCCTAAATCAAGGAGTTCGAAAGAAAAGATGAACCAAAGTATTATTGGATATTAAAAGAGATGTTATTGAAGGTAATAGATTTTTTTATATATAAATATTATTTATTAATTAAAGCTTTCTGCATGTACGGTTTAGCCTGCGAAATTTGCACTCCAACAACCACAGACGATGCAAATTATATTTCTTAATATCCATATAACAATATACCACCGTTCATCCAAAATTATCCATATCAAAACAGGGCATCAATGCCCAAAAATGAACAGAAAACTTCAAAACCATTTGGCCATTTTCGTTGTATTTACTACAAATCAAGGCATCAATGCCAAACAATGAACAGAAAACTTCATATCAAATGCCAAACAATGAACAGAAAACTTGAAAACCAGGTGGAGATTTCGATAGTCCCCGGAACATATTCAACATTATGGGAAAATATTCAACATTATGGGAACAAAGTGTTCAGACTGTGCTCCTACCAGATATGCAGACATAAAAGACGCACGAATCTAGTTCTTCTCTTCTTCTGTTTTTAACAGTCGTGATCTCCCGATGAACCCCTCTGCCTCGATAGAAATCTTTCTGAATTTTGCGCGTATTGGAAGATCCACATCAAAAGGCTGACGGGACTTTTTAGCTATCAATTCATCAGCATTTTCTCATGGCTGACGAGACCTTGGTCATGCATTTTCTCAAACCGTGTCTTGAGAAAGTTCTCCAGAACGCATCTCCTGAACTTGCACTTGAAGCCCCAGTTCTGGAACCAGGCTTGGCGCTGCAGCAAGGGAAGGAGGGTATCGAAGTAAGAAATGGTGATCTCTTCTCCCCTCTCGATGGGCTTGGAGGAATAAATAAACATGGCACTTACCATATCCAACCTGCGCGAGTTTGGCAGGTAGGAATGGTTAATGAGGGATGGAAGCAGCCAGAGACCGGTAAAACTGTGTCCTCGCTGACATAGTCTGGCTGGAAGACGTTTCTGCCTTGAAGCAAACATATGCCCTTCAGCTGCACCAAATGAGTGATTGGCGACCGCCAGTTATAGAAGCGCTCAAACTTCGGCTACATGCCTTCGATCATCGCAAACATGTCTTCTAACCTCTGGCCATTATTTACAAGTGTTCCCCTCCCTATTCAATTTCCAATTATATAATCCTTCCTCCATTAACATATACTATGCCAAGGTTTAACCGTAGTACCTACTCCAAATCAGACCGAACAATTGAAATTCCAAAAGGATCTCAAATAATGTCACTTACCTGTAAGATATCCCCTATGTTGATAATAAGAGCTCCAGTAAACAATTTCTCATCTTTTCGAACCTGGAGACCCTCCACCCCGGAGACCCTCCACCCCATCATTGAGAAGTACAGTCAGTATATCTCCATCTGAATGGGGTCTAAGCCCATTCACCAAATCTGGCTGAGGGCAAGGAGGGTAATAATTGATTTTGAGTTCAGGTTAATCAAGCGTTCCCCTCCCTATTCAATTGCCTTTATATGTATAAACATAAACATAGCAGACTAGTGTGACCGACTACCAAACCGACTTGTGACTGACTAAAAAACCATACATAGCAGAAACCAAGGCATTTGACAATATTCAATTATACACAAAACCATACATAGCAGAAACCAAGGCATTTGACAATATTCAATTATACACATGGCGGTGTTTAATTTGTTCTAGACAGAGGACCAAAAAGCTCTAACGACCTCTCCTTTAAAAGAACGCCTTTATATGTATAAACATAAACATAACAGACTAGTGTGACCGACTACCAAACCGAATTGTGATTGACTACAAAACCATACATAGCAGAAAACAAGACATCTGGCAGTATTCAATTATACACATGGCAGTGTTTAATTTGTTCTAGACAGACGATGAAAAAGCTCTAACAACCTCTCCCTTAAAAGAACACCTTTATATGTATAAACATAAACATAGCAAACTAGTGTGACTGATTACCAAACGGACTTGTGCCTGACTACAAAACCATACATAGCAGAAAACAAGACATTTGACAGTATTCAATTATACACATGGTAGTGTTTAATTTGTTCTAGACAGACGACGAAAAAGCTCTAACGACCTCTCCCTTAAAAGAACGCCTTTATATGTATAAACATAAACATAGCAGACTAGTGTGACCGACTACAAAACCATACATAGCAGAAAACAAGACATTTGACAGTATTCAATTATACACATCGCAGTGTTTAATTTTTTCTAGACAGATGACGAAAAAGCTCTAACGACCTCTCCCTTAAAAGAAAGCCTTTATATGTATAAACATAAACATAGTAGACTAGTGTGACCGACTACCAAACCGACTTGTGATTGACTACAAAACCACACATAGCAGAAAACAAGACATCTGACAGTATTCAATTATACACATGCCAGTGTTTAATTTGTTCTAGACAGACGACGGAAAATCTCTAATCACCTCTCCCTTAAAAGAACGCCTTTATATGTATAAACATAAACATAGTAGACTAGTGTGACTGACTACCAAACCAACTTGTGACTAACTACAAAACCATACATAGTAGAAAACAAGACATCTGACAATATTCAATTATACACATGGCAGTGTTTAATTTGTTCTAGAGAGACGACAAAAAATCTCTAACGACCTCTCCCTTAAAATAATGCCTTTATATGTATAAACATAAACATAGCAGACTAGTGTGACCGACTACCAAACCAACTTGTGACTGACTACAAAACCATACATAGCAGAAAATAAGACATCTGACAGTATTCAATTATACACATGGTAGTGTTTAATTTGTTCTAGACAAACGACAAAAAAAACTCTAATGACCTCTTCCTTAAAAGAATGCCTTTATATGTATAAACATAAACATAGAAGACTAGAGTGACCGACTACCAAATCGACTTGTGAATGATTACAAATCCATACATAACAGAAAACAAGATATCTAACAGTATTCAATTATACAAATGGTAATGTTTAATTTGTTCTAGACGGACGACGAAAAAGCTCTAACAACCTCTCCCTTAAAAGAACACCTTCTGCATAATAAATGAAAAGGTTTATTTTTTTTTAATGGTTATCTAAATTTGTATTTTAATTTTCTTCTGTGATGGTGATGTAGACATTAATATGATTTAATCATTATCATATATTTATTTTAAATTAAATTAATTAAATATATAAAAATTAAAAATTAAAAAATAATTAAAGTTAAGATCGTAAAGATTAAATTGAATTTATGTTAAATTGAATTTATGTTAATTTTTTAATTAAAAGAAATAAAAAATTATATTTATTTTAAATTAGAAAAAAAAAATAAAAAAATAAAAAATAATTAAAATTAATATCACAAAATTTAAGATGAATTTGTATTTATTTTTTAAATAAAAGATTGGACATAAACTTTTAGAAAGATAATACCACATTTCACCACATTTTAGTTGTAATAATACCTAACTTCTTTATGTGCAATGAGATATAATTTTAATTCTTTAAAAAAAATTACAAATAGTTTCATATATTTATATGGATAGAACAACATAAATAAATCAAAGAGTAATAAATTTTAAATTTTAAATTATGGATAGAACAACATAAATAAATCAAAGAGTAATAAATTTTAAATTTCAAATGATATTGAAAAATAAGATTGGTATACATAAAGTTTTTCCAAGAAAATAGACTCCAAAGTAGATGGAGCTCATGATAATCTAGTGAAATTACTTCATTGTTCATGTTTCCTTACAACATATTAGAATGATAAAGAACTTTGATCTTCTTCAATGTTGTTGTGAGCACTAATACTCCTTAATAAATATGATATTTATTTGGGATTTTGGATTGTCAATAATTTTTAGAAAAGAAAAATGTCTTTAATGCTTTGGAGTTTGCCTATGATGTCTATTATGATAGCTCATTTTTTGTGAGATTTTCTTGTACAAAGAAAACTCATACTTATGAGTTGACTGAGGTAGTTGAAATCATTATCTTTTTTAGTTCTCTTCAATAGGCTTTTATCCACCACTTCTCTTACTTGGTTTGGAAAACTACTAGCCACCCATTTTTGTAAGTTTATTCCATCCAAAAACATGTTGTGGGTGGGTTTCCTTCCCATCAATATCTCCAATAAAATTATTCCATAGCTATAAACATTATCCTTTTTGTTAACATGCTCATCGAGTCCATATTATACATCCACAGATAATCATGGTAAGGTTTTTAATTTAGAAATTGCAATAAAAATAGGAAACTCATATCATTGTTTGATATACTATCTAAGTCAAATATTACCAAGAGGAATGTAACCCATGGATCATTTAAGTGCATGTGCGGAAGTGAATGTTGAACCCTCTGAATTTGAAAAATATATGATAGCGATGCCATTGTCTATTAAATATGATACCATGTCTTCACCAAGAAGCACATTGCTAGGTTTCATATCACAATGGATCACTTACAAAAAACAATGGTGATGGATATACACCAAGCCCTGTGGAATGTATATTACTATATTCAATCTTTGAATCAAACTCAAACAACTTTCTTCTTCATCATTAGAATGTAATCACTTTTCTAGACTTCCATTTGACAGTGATGAAAATATCGAAGCTTTGATTTGGAGGTTTAAATAACATGTTATGATTCTAATCAAATTTCGATGTCTAACATTAACCAATACTTTGAACTCTCTTTCAAAACTCTTGTCAGTTCTTTCATTTTGCAAATTAAAAATCTTAATAACAACATTTATGCCATCATTTAAAATCCTTTTATACACTTCCCCAAAACTCCCAACAAATTGGTTGTTTGCATCATTTAATTGAATTTATTTGTTACCGTGATCTGTATCTTGGATCTTAATCTCCACTAGATACACAATACAATAATCGTTTATTTGTTACAGTGATCTTCTCTCATAGGAAGTTATTTTCCGATGTCCAACCTCTCTAAGAGTATGTATCTTGGATTTTAATCAATATTCGTTATAACTAAGACTATTCAATATTCGTTATAACTACAAATATTAAAATATTAAAGGTGGTCTTCCACTTTAAAATATCAAAGGCGGGATAAAATTAAGAGGAACGTTTTGATATGAATTTTTCAATACGAAATCAAGAATGGAGATCTAGATGGCCAAACTTAGGTTGATAAAGTTAATTTAAAAGTAATGATGTACGTCGAGCTTTATGCACTCTAGGAAATCTTGGTAAGGTTATTGGTGGATGAAAATATTAAAGTTTAGCAATTGGATTACACTAATCGAATTTTTTGATATGGAATAATGGAATTTGTAGTTCCAATTAAGTTAATAGTCAACAAGTGTTGCAAGGTAGTCCTTGCCATGCAAGAAAATTCGAAGCTATGCAAAACCTGTGTAACATAAAGAGATTTTATCCCTTGTTTTTTAAGTTCATTACATAATAATACAACTTTAAATTCTCCTCGTTAAATGCACCTGTCATGCAAGCAAATTTGAAGTTATGCAAAATCTGTGTAACATAAAGAGATTTTATCCTTTGTTCTCTAAGTTCACTGCAGGATAATATAACATTAAATTCTCTTTGTTGTAATGCACTGGGTAAGTGAAATTGCATTTTCACACATTTTGTTGATGGCATTAGTCATTCCAAAGCCTAGAGATGGTTGAGCCAATAAGCATATGCCTAGGTAGAGGGTATACAGTATATGGAAGCACACCAACAAGCATTCACCATTCACCTCCTTTCAATGGTTTTTATTAGAAAGCTCCATTCACCACAATTATCTAATTATCTAAACATCACATAAAAAACCGATAATGTTCCATCACATAACAAACCGATAATGGTCCGATATTTGGAGACATCACAAATCCCTCGATAATGGGAGACACCACAAATACCTAAAATGTAAATGGAGTAAGATTGGAAGAACTTCTGTTCTGTCAAATTCCATGCCTCTTTAATTAACACTGAAACTGGAAAAAGAGAAACTAGTTTGGTTATTGTTACTCGCTTGAATTCAAAATATTTTGTTGATGGCATTAGTCAATCCAAAGCCTAGAGTTGGATGATCCAATAAGCATATGCCCAGGTAGAGGGTATACAGTATACAGAATTACACCAACAAGCATTCACCATTCAACTCCTTTCAGTGGTTTTGATTAGAAGGCTCCATTCACCATAATTATCTAATTATCTAAACATCACATAACAAACTGATAATGGTAGGTTTGATGGATGCTAGGGATCTGCTCCGAGTCACGAACTAGGGTTTTGCAGTCGCCTGGAGCCGCGTGGCTCCTTTTGTAGCCTCGCTGGGGCTCATCTATCGCAAGGAGGGAGGGCCAACGGGTGCCTCCTATAGCCAAGCTACTGGGAATGGGAATGTTGCAGAGGGAATAAAACGGCCAGCCTTCGAGCCGCCATCCGAACTGCGCTCAAAACTGATGGAGGAAGGCACATTCAAGGATCGTGAAATGGACATCGACCCAGCAAAAGAGGCTAGCCCTTCTCCTGCGTCAGCTCCTTGGTTGCCAGGTAAATGCATTCCACAAGCACCACAAGCCCCAAAATATGTTATTAGCTCACCACGCATAGAAGAGCAAAAACAGTACATGAGGGATTATGCCCTAGTTGGAAAATTTTTGGGGCTCTGGCCTGCCGAACGGGATTTGATCAAGTGGATACAATATTGGTGGAGACCAAAAGGTCATTACGATCTACAACTGGGATCCAAGGGGTTTTTTACAATCATATTTCATAACCTTGAGGATCGCAACCGTATCTTTGATGGGGGGCCGTATTTTTTCAACTCATCGGGTCTCTTCCTGCAGTTCTGGACCGAGAAGTTCAGCCCGGAGAAGGAGGACTTTGCTCATGCACCTGTATTGATCCGACTATACTCTCTTCCACATGAGTTCTGGCTAGAAGAGGTCCTGGACGGCATAGGCAACACCATTGACATCTATGTCAAATCTTATGAAGCAACCAAGCAAAGGCGTTATACCTCCTATGTGCGAATCTGTGTGTATTTGAACATAGCTAAGCCACTCCCAGGAACCATCATACTGGAATATCAAGACGAAGACTGGACTCAAACCATTGACTATGAACACATTCTGTTCCGATGCAGGAAATGCCATGAACACGATCATATTTTCAGGGAATGCCCCCTCAACACGGTTCAGAAAGACGGGAACTTTGAAAGTGGAAAAGACAAGGAAGGCAAAGACAAGGACGACTTTGTACAACCAGCAGGGAAAATATGACAAGGAGGAAGAAAGCAACCAACCCAAGTAAGTAAAGATCCCTCCACTAGTAATAAGTTCGCAATACTGCAAGATCAACTGGAAAACCACACTACCCCCTTGATCCCAGGTGCACCACCTCCGAACTTGGGACCTCAAGACCCAAGCCTAGGAACCGAAACTCCCCAGCAAGGCAAGGATGCCGATCCCCCTCACCCAAACATGGCTCAGAACACGCAAGAACTACAGGAGACAGAGGACGGGGACGCAGAAATGGAGCTGGAGGAGCACAACCTAGCAGGGGTGGACCTGGAGCACCTTGAGCAGGCTTACAGGCAGCAAAAACTCTACACCATACCCAGAGACCAACTAAGGAAGGTACACAAGCTCTTTCTTAACTCCTCAGCTGGATCTTCAGCTCGAGCCAGCAAAGCCTTAGGAATCCAGAGCACTCAATCAAAAAACCCAAGTAAAGCTCGGAAAGATGAGAAAAAAGGAGGGCAAAAATCTACTAACAAGCTCATACAGGAAATAGGCAACTACATGGTGAACTCGGGACAAATCCACTTGATCTTGAATAACTTCCCCCCGCTCCCCACCCCCCCATCATTATGAAGATCATCTCTTGGAATATCAGAGGCCTCAATGGACGTAGCAAGCAAAAAGTGCTACGATATCTGATCATGACAGAAAAACTAGACATAGTAATGCTGCAGGAAACAAAATGCACTTCAGAAGACATTGATAGGCTTCTTCCCTATTGCTGGAAGCAAGGGAGAGCGGCCTCAACTGATGCCATGGGTACCACTGGGGGACTAGCCTAAGGTGATACTGGAAAACTTCTTCTCCACTAGATGGTCCATAACAGCGGACTACAGGTGCATAGGCTCAAACAAGCCTGGATACCTGACTAATGTATACAGTCCAGCCAGCCTAAGGGACAAGCAAACATTCCTCAGAAGCCTGATTTGTATATCTACTCTAACACAGTATAATAAATGGACTGTCGGTGGAGATTTCAACATCATTCGTGGATTGGAGGAGAAAAAAGGGGGATCAAGATGATTGGAAAGAGATTCCGGTGATTTCAACAACCTCATTGACGATCTCCACCTCATTGATTTGGAAGCCACCAATGGTACCTACACATGGACAAACAGAAGGACTGGAATACACCAAATCACATGCAAATTAGACCGCTTCCTCATCTCTAATTCCCTTATGATGGAAGGTACGACAATGGAAGCTACTATTTTGAACCTCTCTGGCTCAGATCATTGGCCCATACAGTTATGGATGGACGTCCCAGCCACACCTGGTAAGAAACCCTTCAAGTTTGAACAGTTTTAGCTTGACCATCCAGACTTCCAAGCAAACATCCAGGACTGGTGGAGGGAGGCAGAGGTCCCATGTGGATCTAAAATGTTCAGATTGCAGCAGAGATTAAAGAACCTCAAACATACTCTCAAGCTCTGGAACAAGAATACCTTTGGCAATATCTTCGACTCCAAAAAGAAGCTGATGGAACAAATGGGCGAGATCCAACATCAAATCAGATCGCATGGGTTAACTAATGAGCTAAAAACCCAGGAAATAGAAATAAACCAACATCTCGAAGCCAGGAAAAGACAAGAGGAAATCTTATGGAGGTAGAAATCGCGTGTCCAATGGATAAAGGAATGAGAACGCAATACTAAATTCTTTCACAGAACTGTCATCCAAAGGCAACACTCCAATAAGATCACGCATCTTATCTCGGATGAGGGAGAATCCATTCGCTCCCATGAGGACATGGAGACAACCTTGATAGATTACTTTCAAAATCTCCTCACAGAACCCCTCCCAGACAGGCATGAGGCCATCAATAAAATTACACGGAATGTGCCATCCTTGGTCACCCAGGAACAGAACTCAGCGCTGCTCCGACCCATCACAATCGAGGAAGTGGACGAGGTTCTTCAGAACACACCTAAGTGTAAGGCTCCGGGCCCGGATGGATTCACTAGTGATTTTTTCCATCATTGCTGGCCAATGATCATAACAGAGGTTTGGGAAATTTTGGAAGACTCCAGAGCCACTGGTCAAGTCCTCCAGGCCCTCAATGCTACTTTCCTCACCTTAGTTCCCAAAGAAGGGAAGGCACATCATCCCAAGCAGTTCAGGCCTGTATCCCTGTGCAATGTCATTTACAAACTCCTCACAAAAGTGATAGCCCAGAGACTCAAGCCTATCCTGCCATCAATCATATCCCCGGAACAATCAGGATATGTGGAGGGCAGACAGATCTTGGACAACGTTATCTTGGCTCATGAAGTGATACACTCTCTGCAAAAGACCAAAACTCTAGGTATGCTCCTTAAATTAGACCTCTCTAAAGCCTTTGATAAGATAAGTTGGGAATTTATGCGAGAAATGCTCTTAGCTTTTGGTTTTGACCAGAGCTGGGTGAGCTGGATAATGAATCTTACCTCCATGGCCTTCTTCTCATTGCTCATCAACGGTGTCCCCTCCCGACCCTTCTCCCCCTCAAGAGGAATAAGACAGGGGGATCCCCTTTCCCCCTTCCTCTTCATCATACTCGCTGAAGGTCTCAACCGCTCGATACATGCCGCAGTCGAGAATAACCTTCTGACAGGTTTACCCCTGCACGGTATCTCTCCCCCTATTTCGCACAGTTATTTCGTGGACGATACCCTTTTGATGGGCAGCCCAACGATCCGCGAGGCCAACTCTATCCTGGAGATTCTCCATTCCTTCTCAGACACCTCGGGCCTGGATTGCAATAAGGAAAAATCCCAAATCTTCTTCTTCAACACGCCCCCTCCTATCCAGCGTCATATCTCTGAGGTCTTAGGTTTCACTTGAAGCTCCCTTCCATCCAAATACCTGGGAATCCCCCTAATTGATAATGCTCTTCGGAACTCCTCCTGGGAGAAACTACTCGCATCCTTTACCAAAAGTATATCTTCCTGGACCTTTCGAGTCTTAAACCTCTCCAGTCGTCTTACTCTCCTCCAGGCTGTTCTCCAGGCCCTCCCGATTTACTCTTTCTCTGTGTTGGCTGCCCCCAGGTTCGTCCTCACAATTATCAAAAGCATACAAAGAAACTTCATTTGGCACGGTCTCAACACAAGGAAGAAGATGGTGCTGGTCAGCTGGGATAAGATCTGTCACCCAAAGGAGCAAGGAGGCCTGGGTCTAAGAGACCCCTTCATCATGAGCAAGGTTCTCAGTGCAAAAATTTGGTGGCACTGGTTAAAACATCCCAAGGACCTTTGGGCCAGACTTTGGAGAAAGAAGTATACCCCAAATGTAGCCGAGAGGAACCTAATTAGGTGGAATGGGGACAACCCAGGCTCCCTAATTTGGACTGCAGCCAAGCAGAACAGACAGCTGGTGACTCGGCATGCCTTTTGGGAAATCAGGAATGGGGAAACAATGCTTTTCTGGCGAGATTCTTGGCAACAATGGTCAGTCCTGGACACTGAGGATTGGGCTCGAGACATTTGCCCACAAGCTATTCGAGCAGGCCTGAAAATAGTCACTGACTATTGGCAGGACACTACCCAGGAGGACACCTGGCGCTGCTGGCACTTGGACAGGGAACACATCAATCTGGGGGCACACGTGGACCTGGAACCCTGGCAAAAGGAGATAGCCAAAAGGAAAATTCCCAAAATTGAGGGGGACGATATCCTCAGATGGGGACACCGACCGCAGGGCACCTTCAGCACGCAAGAAGCCTACCTGGTAAAGACTATAACAGACCCCATCCCGAATATGACATCCTGGCACAAATTATGGAATCTTAAACAATGGCCAAAAATTACCCTCTTCCTTTGGCTTGTTCTCCACTCAAGCATTCTGACTTGGGATAATCTAACGAAACGCGGTTTTGTGGGGCCTTCAATATGCATTCTATGTGGAGAAGCAGAGGAAACTATGAACCATCTCCTCAATCCCTGTCCCTACATGGCCCAAGTCTGGGATCAAGCGATGCTTATCATGCGCACATCGGACCGCAATAGGGACAACATCCTGGAGACCATAATGAACTGGAGGGATGGGGATTTCCAGTCCCCCCTCTTAAATCGTATTTAGCAACTCATCCCAGGCTTTATTCTTTGGCAGACCTGGAAGGAAAGGAAGAGGATAATTTTCAAAGGCCACTCCCTCCCGTGGCAACAGTGCTGGCATCTATGCCGTAGTAATATCTTGGAAACGGTCCAAATCCAGAGATGGTCTGAGGCAGACCTGAATGGCTCGCCCTCTGAACTTCCCATCCTTCAGCATTGGGCACCACTTCCCTCTATTCCAGCACCCATAATCTGCTCATCTACGCTCCGAAGTCCCTCCTCTTGGTCTCCTCCCCCGGAGGATTCCATCAAACTTAACTTCGACAAAGCCTCCAAGGGAAACCCTGGTGCTGCAGGCTATGGGGTCGTCTTCCGCGACCATCTTGGGCACATCATGATCATAAATGCAGGCTCCCTCGGGCACTCAACGAACAATACAACATAACTCTGGGGACTTATTAAAGGACTGCACTTAGCCAGGAAAAATGGCTTCACCAAGCTAATCGTCGAGGGGGACTCACAAATCATTATCAACCTCTTGCGCAGAATGCTAAATGGAGTGCATCCAGATAGACTAATGCCTAGCTGGAGACTCTCCCATGGGCTGTAGCTTGTCTCAGATTTATTGCATCCGAATCAAGCTATCATCCCAGCCCACATCAGAAGGAAGGTGACTCAATTTGTGGATGAGCTAGCTAATTTGGGCACCACTTGGAGTAGACCAGAACTTCTATGCAATGCAAACATGGACACTGATCACCCGGTCCTCCAACGATGCATCCGCAAGGCTGATTCGGTAGACCATCCCCCGGATGGGGTGATATTGGGACACACTTGGCAAGCGGAGGAGGTCAGCACTAGCCCACTAGGCACGAGGCCACGTGACGGGCTCGTGCCGATGGCCGACACCCCCCTCCAGCATTAAACCGCACCTCAGTCGACGTAAATGTTCATTTACGCACCCCCCCTCTACTTCGACCGCCAAAGCATGGCTCTGCTGCAGTTGCACCGCTCCCGTCTCTGGTCGAAGAGTGAAGGGCTTCTCCCTTCGCGCTCATGGACTAAAACGCCTTGCTTCCTTTGGCTCTTGGCCAGCCTATTTTGTCTCCACGCACCCCACCTCCGTTCGTTGCACCTTGCTTCTTCGAATAGTCCAATGCCACGCCCGAGAGGGAGGTCGAGGCGGGGCTCCCCATGGAAGCCTCATAGACCCTCACTCTCACCTCTTGGTTCACCCTCCATCCGCTCTTCACTTCCCATACAACCCGAACCTCCCCCACTGGCCTCGCAATTGCACTCTTTGGCAATTGTCCCTTGGACTATGGATGCTCCCTCACGTCTCTGTATTGCCTCCTCCATGCATGTACCTGACCTGATGCTAGTCGCTGATTTCCCTCGAAGCTTTCTAGGAGCACCCCCTCCTCCCCGTAGGCCAGGGAATTCTGATCACCAGCCTTCCGACTCCTACAATGGTATGCAGCTCCGAGATAGCTTAGACATTACCTATGGCCTGGTGTTTGAACTTCGCCGGGGGGTAGAGGACCTCCACTTCCGCTTGCAGTCCGCAGATGATAAGGTTACCACCCTCCTTCAACTCCTTGCCTCCATACGCGAGGCCTTCCCCTCTCACCCAGATGGAGTGACCTCAGAGGAGATGCCTCGTACAACAACTGGTGAGGGAGACGCCAAGGAACAACGAGCAGAGGAGAAGGGGCTAGAGCAGACCAACTGCAGTACAGCGAAGGTGGACTCGGAAAATCGACAGCGGCAGGAGGAGATGACAGATGCCAAGGGTGCTACGGACAATGTGAAAGGCGAGGTGATATGGGCTATGGGGCCGACTTACATCGAGGAGGAACCTTGGCCAGGGGACCTCTCTGCCACGTACCCGGGACACTTGCCAGGTGTTTAAGTTTGTTTTTATGCGCATCTTGTTAGTTTTAGTTAGTTCCAATGGAAGAACAGTTCATCCAAACCTCTTCTGTCTTAGTTTTAGAACTGTTTTGCGTAACTCCTATGCTGGCTGGACTGGTTTCCCCTCTATTGAGGCAGTCCAGTGATTCTAGTATGACTATGAATGTAATTTGGAACACCAATATGGTTTTGGCAAGACCTTAATATACAATACCTCTTACTTAAAAAACAAAAAACAAACTGATAATGGTCCATCACATAACAAACCGATGATGGTCCGATATTTGGAGACATCACAAATCGCTCGATAATAGGAGACACCACAAGTCCCTAAAATGTAAATGGAGTAAGACTGGCATAACTTTTGTTCTTTCAAATTCCATGCCTCCTTAATTAACACTGAAACTGGAAAAAGAGAAACTTGTTTGGCTATTGTTACTAGCTTGACTTCAAAATATTTTATGTGAAGCATTAATACTAGAGGAATAAATGTGGAAATTGTCCATTTCATATTATGTCATACCCGAACATTTTTGAAGATGCAAGGAGATGAGGTAGTAGCCTCTGATTTACGACATGTGAGGCTTGAAATAGAATATCCCTTGCTTTACAAATTATTGACCTAACTAATTAATTAAGTGTACTCTTTCTAAATACCTTTAAGACTTGTATGGTTAACCTTTTGCTTACATCTAAGAAAAATAAATTATTAACTAATTGAAAATAACTTTAGTTCTTATAGTTCTTACACCAAGAACAATTATA
>JZKD02S1651302.1:281999-310803 GCA_000966675.3 Picea glauca
TAATATTATATGTATTTTGCCTCTATGCACTGTGTATGGACTATTTTGTTTCAAGATCTATATGTATGATAAGTATATTAGATGAATGTGTATCTTTGTACACATCGATTTATGTAATTTTGTAACTCTTTATAGTAATAAAATTATGTTTTTTTGGTTTTGTTTTTGTTTTTTTTTCGAGGAGAAAAGTTTAATTTAATTATATATATATATATTTCATGGAAAAAAACTTAGTTTATACCAAAAACATTATGTCACACATTCTTTATCTTTTTCTATATTTTTTAATTTTCTATTAAAACCTTTGACCACTTCAAATTTTTAATTATATAAAACATTTGTAGAATTTTTAATTATAAAAAACATGTGCTGAACCTCCATTACCAATTGCACAGGTTTTAGTTGTTTTTTTTTTTAATAATCTTGTCCAATTTTATAACACTAAAAAACATTTATAAAAACCTATCATCTTATCCTCGAAACACATAATCTCTTTCCTCAATTTGTTCATGAGATTGAGGATCTTTGTACATCCTTTCTTCTTTTCAAAATAATCTAAATAAAATAAACAAAAAATATATCTATTATATATATGGCTTTACTACTGTGATCCAATAATAATAGTTAATTTTAAATTGTTCCAAGAAAAAAAAAATATAAAAATAATACCAAAAAGAATGTGATAGTTTTAATAATGTGATCAATAATAATAGTTAATTTTAAATTACATAAAGAAAAATAAATAAAAAAAACAATAATATTCACTTATGTTTAATAATGATAAAAGAAAAACACAAATAAAAATAAACACCATACATTTTTTAAGTTAATAAAAGATCAACACATTATTTATTATCTAAACAAGTAAATAAACACTAACCTAAAAACAATTGGCAAGATTTTACTGTGCGCAAAACAATTGGCAAGATTTTATTGTGCCCAAGGATTCCAAACACATGTAAAGTTATCTACACGATATATCCCATGAATTAAAGGCATAGTTAAACCCAATTCTATGATTAAAAAGGAAAGTTGATTTTTAATTACATCTATAAATTAATTTTGTATACTTTTTAAAAAATTTTAATTCAAAATGATAAGAAAAAATTATGAAATTTAATTTACAAAATGAGATTATTATATCTCTAATATTTATAATGTTAATGTTGAATCTTAAAGTTAAATTTTGATCTTTAAAAATAATAATTTTTTTTGTTTGTTAGTGTGTTAATTACTTATGGGACTAAGAAACAAACCTTGACCCACTCACAAAATCATTTAAGGACATCTAAACAATCAAAATCATCTTAAGATTACAGTCAGTCTAAACCACACCAACCCTTAAAATGATTAGATTTTTTTGAGTAGATCATTTAAAAAAAAAAACCTTGAAATCCAATTAAATTATTATAATTTAACTTCTTAAACACAATAATAATTTATGACCATAGTTATAAATGATTATAGCACTCCTTCACCATGTTCACCATACATTTGTTTGATAATGTCTCCTACTTTGACCAAAGACAAAAACAAAATACAAAATATTTTTGAATACTCTCTCAATTTTAACCAAAGCTAGAAAGACAAAATACAAAATAATTCATTTACGACAAAATACAAAATAATTCATTTACATCATGTTATATGTTTTATAAACATTTTTAATTTAAAATGATTTCAATCAATGTAGAGTAAATAAGTGAAAATTTTATTTTTTAAAGCATTATATGAGTCAAACTTATTCTTTTCCAAAAATATGGTAATATTGAAATTGACGTGATTCATTCACTATAATATGTATTTATTTCAAATTACATTAATAAAATATAAAAATTAAAAATTAAAAATAAATAAAATTAAACTCATAAAAATAAATAAAGATGGATTTATATTATATATAAACTTTGAAAAGTAATATCGCATTTTACAACATTGAAATGTTAAGAATATCTAACTTCCTTATTATTTATTATGAAATATAATTTTTTATGGAAAAAAAAGCAAGGGCATTAGTCTTTTAATTATTTTCATAATAATTTATAAATTTATAATTATTTTTCTAATTTTAATTCTTAAAAAAATACAAATAATTTAATCTATTTATATAAATATAACATCACAAATAAATCAGAGCATTATTTTTTTTAAGTTATTTTCATAATAATTTCTAAATTTAAAATTATTTTTATAATTTTAATTCTTTAAAAAAATATAAATAATTTAATATATTTATATAAATAGAACATCACAAATAAAGAAGCAAGTAATAGATTTAAAATTGTAGATGTAAAATGATATTGAAAAATAGGATTGATATACATAATTTTTCTAAGAAATTGGACTAAAAGTAGATAGAGCTAATGACAAAGTAGTCTAATTACTTATTTCATTATTTATATTTCCTTACAACATATTAGAATGATGAAGAACTTTGACCTTCTCCAATATTGTTGTGAGCACTACTACTTGTACTTTCTAACAAATGTATGATGTCTATTTGGGATTTTGGTTTGCCATCAACTTCTAGAAAAGTGTTTTTGATGCTTTGGAGTTTGTACACAACATCTATCATAGTAGGTCGTCTTTTGGGAGATTCTCTTGTACAAAGTAAACCCACACTTATGAGTTCACTGAGGCAATTGAGATCTTTATCTTCTTTAGTTCTCATACTAGTTCTTCTCAATAAACTCTTATCCACCACTTCTCCTACTTGATTTGGAAAACTACTGGCCACCCATTTTTGCAAGCTGATTCCTTCCACAAACATGTTGTCTGTGGGTTTCCTTCCAGTAAGTATCTCCAATAACAATATTCCATAGCTATAAACATCACCTTTTGTTGTAACATGTCCATCGAGTCCATATTCTACATCCAGAGATCGTCATGGTAAGCTTTTTTATTT
Source organism: Picea glauca (assembly GCA_000966675.3). NCBI lineage: Eukaryota > Viridiplantae > Streptophyta > Pinopsida > Pinales > Pinaceae > Picea > Picea glauca. Next base: position 284,905 of record JZKD02S1651302.1, read on the forward strand.
ACAATTTTTAATAAAAAATGAAAACTAGTGACATTGCTTAATATGTTGTCTACATCAAATATTACCCGGAGGAATGTAACCCATGGATCCTTTGAGTGCATGTGTAGAAGTGAATGTTGAACCCTCGGAATTTGCAAAGTATATGGTAGCAATGCCAAAGTCTATTAGATATGATACCATGTCTTCACCCAGCAGCACATTACTTGGTTTCAAATCGCAATGGATCACTTGCACAAAGCAATAGTGATGGAGATATGACAAGCCCTGCGCAATGTCTATTGCTATATTCAACCTTTGAATTAGAGTCAAACAACTTTCTTCTTCATCATTGGGATGCAACCACTTTTCTAGGCTTCCGTTTGACATTAATGGAAATATCAAAGCTTTGATTTGGAGATCTGAATAACATGTTATGATTCTAATCAGATTTTTGTGTCTAACTTTACCCAACACTTTACACTCCCTTTCAAAACTCTTGTGAGCTCCTTCATTTTTCAAATCAAAAAGCTTAATGGCAACAATTGTGCCATCATTTAAAACCCCTTTGTACACTTTCCCAAAATTCCCAACTCCTAACAAGTTGGCATCATTAAATTTATTTGTTATGGAGATGAGTTGTCCATAAGAAATTTTCTGATGCCCCACATTTAAGGATGCCCCAACCTCTCTAATGGAATTTACTCTCCACCACATTTTCAAACACAAACACAATATAATAGTCGTTACAACTAAAAACACTGGTATGATGACTCTTTCCATATGTGAAATACTTTGATCTTTGTGAGGAAAACATGGTGATAGGCTTACCCAAGGTCCACAGAGACCAGGATTTCCCATAAAGGCTGTGGCACCAAGATTTTTGAAAACTCCATCCTTAGGGACTTTTCCTGACAACTTGTTGAAAGAAACATTCAAGTGACGAAGCATTTTGAGATTTTCCAATGACATGGGTAATCCACCGGAGAAATTGTTGGAGGAGAAATCCAAGTCCTGAAGACTTTGAAGTTCACTGAGTGAATCTGGAATCAGACCTTCAAGTGTGTTGTAGGAAAGATTCAAGGACTGCAGTTCTTTGCAGCTTCCTAGTAAGCTTGGAATGTAACCTGTTAGTCGATTTGCAGAAACATCTATAACTTGAAGCATAGACATCTTGCTTAGTTCCGAAGGCACATGACCATGTAATAAATTGTTTGAAACATTGAAATAGAAAGCTAAATTTGCAAGCCCTCCAACCTCTAGAGGTATGGCCCCAATGAACCTATTGTATGACAAGTCTAGCAGCAGTAAGTTCAAGCATTTTCCTAAATTTGTAGGTATACTACCTGATAATTGGTTTTGAGCAAGACTTAGATATCTTAGTTGTTGGAGGTCGGCCAAAGAATCAGGAATGTTTCCGGAAAGATTATTTCCCTGGAGATCTAGCAATCCTAAGCTTTTGAGCTGCCCAATTTCCATCGGGATGTTTCCTCCTAAATTGTTGGCTCCCATAAATAACCTCTCCAACTTTTGAAGCCTATTCAATGAAGAAGGGATTGCCCCTGTAAAATCATTGGAGTATAATTCAAGGAGCGATAAACTAGTTAGGTTTCCAATATGTGGAGGTATTTCTCCTGCTAATTCATTGCAGCCCAAGTTTATGTAGTCCATTTTTGTAGAGAGGTGACCTATAGAAGAGGGCAAACGTCCTGTGAGATGATTGGATGATAACTCTAGTCTGTGCAAAGTGGAACAGTTAGTAAGAGCAGTAAGAATGGGCAAGCTCGTGGTGCTGCCGCTAACCAGTTCATTATTTTGCAAGTCAAGCACCTGGAGATGCGTCAACTTACCCAATTCCATGGGCATTGCTCCGCTGAGCTGGTTATGCCCTAAGTCGATCACTTGAAGATTCGTACAATTGAAGAGGGAAGCAGGAATGTTGCCACTCAACTGATTACCAAACTGATAGAGTCCTATCAACCGAGTGTTCTTGCTACACAACTCCGCTAGAATGTGACCAGTAATCGGGTTTTCAGATATATCCAATTCTAAAAGATTGGTGAAATTTGACAAGGAAGAGGGAATTTGTCGAGTGAGATGGTTATTACACAGAAATAAAAAGCTCAGCCGGCTTAGCATACCCAACTCGGAAGGAACACTCCCGTGAAGGTGGTTGTTGCACAAATTTATGAAGTGCAAAGAAGATATGTTTCCCAAGCAGGCCGGGATGATACCCGTCAAATTGTTAGTTCCCAAGTTAAATAATTTTAACATGGATAGAAGGCATAGTTCTGAGGGAATGTTCCCTACGAGATTGTTATGGGACATAGAGAAATTCTGTAAACTACGGCACCCACCCAAAGCGGGCGGAATGGAATTTTGGAGTTGATTCCGAGACAGGAAAAGTAGCTTTAAGCGAAACAGACTTCCCAACTCACAGGGAATGTGCCCCTGAAAGCTGTTATTGGAGAGGTCGAGTATTCTAAGAAAGGAGAGATTGCCCAAAAGAGGAGAGATTGTACCTTGCAATCCCATGCTTGAAACATTCAGAGAAACCACTCTCTGAGTCCGCCGACTGCAAATGATACCTCTCCACTCGCAGAATGAAACATTTGGTCTCCAATTAGTCGCTAATGATTGGGATGGATTGTGAGCAGTGACTGTAGACAAGAATCCAAGCAGAGCCTCTTGATCAGAAGCATTGCTGAGATGAGTATGGCGACGATTAGATATTTGGACTTTGGAAAACGTAGAAGGAATGACAAAGAGAAGCCAGAATAGGAGCATTATCATAATACTAAAGGAAAGAAACGGAGCGTAACAATCTCAGAGAACCGTTTGTAAAGCGTAACAAACTGTATGGGCGAGAAAACCGTATTGGTTGGGGTTTCTTCTTTTACATATATATATATTTTTCTATGAGCCTAAATTCATGGAGAAGGGTAAAAAAATTCATTATTTAAAGTCGATTTCTATAATAATAAATTCATCATTTACCCAAAGGATCCAAAAGAATTGAGGAAAATTCAAAGTCATCAAATGTCGTGGAGATCTTCCCATCAAATTACTTTTTCCCGCATTTTGTTTATGCCGTCGTCCACTTCCTTTCACTTAAAAATATTGAAGGCAAACAATAATTGAAAAGTATTGACGCAGATTTTCATAGAAGTCAAGAATATTAATGGAGTTTATGGCCAAGTCAATAGTCAAGAATAATGTGATTAACAATTTGTTCTTAAGCCGATCCCAAGTCAATAGTCAAGAATTTTAATGGAGTTTATTGCCAAGTCGATAGTCATGAATATTGGAGTTTATTGCCAAGTCGATAGTCATGAATATTAATGTGATTAACAATTTGTTCTCAGGTTTATTGTCAAGTATTGCCAAGTTGATAGTCATGAATATTAATGTGATTAACAATTTGTTTTCAAGTCTATTGCCAAGTCAATAGTGAAGAATACTAATGGAGTTTATTGCCAAGTTGATAGTCATGAATATTAATGTGATTAACAATTTGTTCTCAGGTCTATTGCCAAGTCAATAGTTAAGAATATTAATGGAGTTTAATGGCAAGTCGATAGTCATGAATATTAATGTGATTAACAATTTGTTCTTAGGTCTATTGCCAAGTCAACAATCAAGAATATTACTGGAGTTTATTGCCAAGTCGATAGTCATGAATATTGGAGTTTATTGCCATGTCGATAGTCATGAATATTAATGTGATTAAGAATTTGTTCTCAGGTCTATTGCCAAGTCAATTTATTGCCAAGTCGATAGTCATGAATATTAATGTGATTAACAATTTGTTCTCAGGTCTATTGCCAAGTCAATAGTCAAGAATATTAATGGAGTTTATTGCCAAGTTGATAGTCATGAATATTAATGCGATTAACAATTTGTTTTCAGGTCTATTGCAAAGTCAATAGTCAAGAATATTAATGGAGTTTAAGGGCAAGTCGATAGTCATGAATATTAATGTGATTAACAATTTGTTCTTAGGTCTATTGCCAAGTCAATAGTCAAGAATATTAATGGAGTTTATTGCCAAGTCGATAGTCATGAATATTAATGTGATTAACAATTTGTTCTTAGGTCTATTGCCAAGTCGATAGTCATGAATATTAATGTGATTAACAATTTGTTCTTAGGTCTATTGCCAAGTCAATAGTCAAGAATATTAATGGAGTTTATTGCCAATTCGTTAGTTATGGATATTAATGTGATTAACAATTTGTTCTTAGATTAAAGTAATTAATATTATGAAATATATATTAGTGGATTTTAATATGTTTTGAATTTAATAATATATTTTGTATAATGTGTGTATATATATATATATATATATATATATTAAGGTGAGCTATTTGTATTACCTTTCATGAATAGAAATTACAAAAGGAGTCCTCGATACTGGTGCTGAAGCTGTCATTTAAAGGAAACCAACCCTACCACCATGCATAAAAGTTCCAAAACACTGTACAATGACTACTGACGATTGACATAGTTACATAATTTAGACTAAAATAGATTGTTCTAGGCCTGTGAATATGTCAGGAAACATGTCACTGACGTTTGATAGACCATACAAAAACTACAGAAATTAAAACATACCAGGCCATGAAAACTTAGTTATTCAGACAACTCAACCATTTGAGAACCATCAATGCTTGGAGTAATTCCTCCTCGCTGTGCCACAGCTGTGGGTCCTTCGCGCCCAAGTCCAGAAGCCAGTCCAGTCGTTTCTCCATCAATTCTTCTCGAAATTTTTGTTCATCATTATCCCTGTGAAGTTCCTTGATGAGTTCATGTTGAGCTGCTATGAAGACTGGATGAGGGGTGGGAAAAGGATGAGAGTTGGAGGCATTATCAGGGTTAGGTACATGGGTGGTGGTGACAAAGGGTGATGCTGGATTAGGGGAAGGTTTGACATCGACAACTTAAAAATTAGGGGAATTGGTCATGGCCTCCGTCATTGAGTGACAGGGAAAAACACAACAGGGGTGAGGTGGGAGATGATCGTGAGGACCACCACCTTTGGAGTCGAGGCAAGTTCCTCTTGGTCTTTTCGATCGAGCTCTCTCCCTATGCATAAAAACAAACTAGGAAGCACAATGATGGGTTCTAGAGAGGGAAAACAGGGAGTGCACTACCAAGAAGAAAGACTGGAGATGGAAGGAGAGCGAGAGAAAAGAAGAAAATGACCTTGATGCACTCAGGGCGAGAGGAGGTAAGGGTAATAAATCTATCTTAATCAGGATGTCTATGATGCAGTACAAAAGGAGCTGGAAACCCATTAACATCGCACGAGTGAGATCATCTGATAGATCCAGGTGCAAGGATGGCTAGTGGAGATGGCAAGTTAGGATTTAATGAGCATCATCAGGCTTCCAAATTGAGGCGAGGAGGGAAGGCTTCATGACGATCTAAAGTTTGCGTGGCATGTTGATCTGTTGGCACCCTATATAGTGATGTAAATTTCTATAATTAGTCATATTGTTGGTTAATTTTATTTTGGGAGAGAAACCATGTACAAGATTAAGAAACTTGGTTTAAACTTTATAGAATAAAATTTAATAATCATTCTAAGAAATGTATAAAATTAATAAAAGACCTTTGTATAAAACTAATAAAATATTAAAGAAAGGCGTTGTCTAACTGTTCTACGTTTTGGAAATTTCTTTTTTCGCTGGAATTCAATGACATAAACCTGCACAAAATCACTATTTTCTGTTGTTTAAAATCTATTTTTGAATGCAGAAATGGATTCAACATGTTGAAAACTCCCTGCGAACTAGGATTATACATAAATAATCACTCAACTATGCAACAATTTCTCACTATATTACGGGAAAATCTCCCCAGAAAATATCGCCTAAAAAAGCCAAAACATAAAATGATTATAAGTTGTGTGAAAGTAGAAATTATTAAATACAAAATAATAAAAAAAATTAGAATATAATAAGGGGATTAAAACAATAATATTTAAAATGAAAATTAATAAAGGGGAGATTAAAGGTGGAAATCTGAAAAGAAAGAAAAAACAATATGTGAAAATAAAAGATAAATAAAACAAGGAAAATGACGAGTCAATCCAAGAAAGGGGAAGATTTAATGACTAAGTATATGACCGATTAAAATTATTAGGATGATTTTCAACTTTTAACTCTTCTTTAATGATACAAAAGTAATAGGGTAATTTCAACACCCTATTACTTTTCTCGTATCATTTCAGAAGTGTTAGAAATTGAAAAGAATCCTAATAATTTTAATCTGGAAGATGATTACATATTTAGTCAATCTTGGAAACCCATTATTAATTGGCTTAGTCATTAAGTCTTCCCCTTTCTTTAATTGTTGTTTACTATATTTTCTTCATAGTTGGCTCTTAATTCCTAACCCCTTTTTCTCCATTTTTAAACTTTAACTCCACCCCCTTTTTATTTTTCAAACCTTTTCTTTATATTCTACTTTAACTCTGTCCCCTTTTTATTTTTCAAACCTTTTCTTTCTATTCTACAATTTAATATTTTCCACAATTCACCCTTTTCCTTATTTTGTGGATCTTTTATTTTCACCCATTGTTTCCACAATAATTTTTTCATTCTTTCTTTTTAGATTTCCACCTTTTTTTTTGTATGTTGGAGGAATCAACAATGAGTCAGGCATATACTTGCGTGACACGGGGTTGTGTTATCTGACTGCTACCACTATGTTGGCGACGGAAGTCACTCCCGGATTGCTAGCAGGAGCAGAGCCCGATGCCCATCATTTTTATGTCAAGGTGGTTTATAGATGGGATGACCGAATGGAAGCCAACTCAAAACAATATCATTCCAACTCCAAAACTAGGCCAGGCATGCATAGGTGAGTGAGGTCTTATATAAAATTCCGACAGTGAGTTGTAGTAAAGGGTGAACAGGTGGAAGACTTATATAAGAGAAAAATGGAGGTCTGTTATTAACATCGGGTTTCTAACAGGCTGAGGAAGAAGACGTCCAAACACAATATCATCTTACATTCAAATGCAAAGCCAGAGAATTCAATAATGCAACAATAAATCCTTTATCATAACATAACTGTAACAATTCATGCGAATCATTCGATCATGAACTCTCTGGTATAAGACGAAAACATAGACGGAGCAGGAAAACTGTTTTTCATAAAACAAGAAATCTCAAACACAGATGCATAACCATAGAACTAGAATGATCATTAAAACTTTACAGTAGGGAGCTATGCTCTACCATCGATCATTACAAAATGGAAAAAATGCCTACATATACTCTCCCCTTCCTTTCGCCCAACAGAAGCGTCTCAAAACTTTCAATGGATGGCATCGCCTCAATCAAATCTGGCCTGCATTGCTCTGTCATACGCTACCTTAATTCGGCATGGCCCGCGCCAGAGGTGGCTGAACCCTTTGAATGTTGACTTGGCGTGTGTAGGTTCTTCTGGCGAATTGAAGACTCGGCATGGCTTCCCTGAGGAGAAATGGTACAGGGGACCCTCCTGGGCAGACTTTCGGTCAGGACCTCCATACTTTGCAATAAATGAGCGAGGTGAGGTTTGAGCCACCCTCTCTTTTCTTCATTAATCTCCAGCAGGTACTGGGATTTAGCTCACATCGAATCGGCATCTGGAGCATCACAATGCCTTCCTTCTGAGATTTAGCTCGATGCTTCGGGGCTTGAGTGGCCAAATGACAAACATAAACACCCCTCCTCCAGGCCTCCTTCTTGATGACTAGGTGCCAAAACCATGGGCCCGACTCTGGGCGCTTTCGGAGCTTCGGGATTCGGGGTTTCGAGAGGTGAAGCGATGAGGAGATCTTACCGCGCGAACTCCCGAACGTCGACATGATGTAGATACATGCCGCGCATCCTTCAGATGGACGACCCAGATATTATTTACTATTATAAAGAGGCTGTCCCCCTTTCACCCGCTCGCTTGATATGACCTGGTGCTGAGACCCTGGGCTCGGCGCCAAAGGCGCTTTCGGCATTTCACTGATCGACACTTCCAAGTGTAATGAGCTGAGAGCTCCCTGCTCCGCGAAACCCTGATCCGTGATATGTTGATAGGCTGCCACTTGTCCCAATTTGATTTGACGACCCAAGTCTACTTTGAACCATTGGAGCTCCCTCCTGCTAAATCCCGGGAAACTTGACAGCCCAGAAAACCTGATGACCGTCGATTTTCTTTGTGGATGGATCTTGGCTACTGACAGAAAAACTTCGCCCGCTCGCTTGACTCGTAACCGGAACAGAGGTCCTTTCGCACTGTGCTTGGGCGCTTCCTGCGCAACCTATAGACCTGGATGCTCTTGAGCCCAAGACAAGAATTATCGCTAACATTAGGCTCCATGGGGGATAGAGTCATCTCTGTGATGCTCCAAGAACTCATTCCATAGCTTCAGTGCCTTGTTGTTTGGTTATGGGGTCAAGCTCAAAACACCCGCTTCTGAAAATATAGGTCGAAAAGTAAAGAAAAGCAAGCAAAGCTACATGCTCAAAGGAGCTTATTTATATACAATCCTAAACTAATAAAACACTTTACATGGGGCTAGGTGAAAGCAGAATTCCACCACAGCCAATCAAGTAACTTCCTGAAGGGAAGCTCTTACCTTTTGTCATTGATCACAAACAGTTGATGTAACCATGACAGCAGAACGGTTACACTCTTCAACTTCTCCTTACAAGCTGAAGTTGAGATGGGATATGGCGACTCCAAAGCATAAGGGAAATGCCACTCCATGTATTTGCTGACAGGGTCATCGAATGAGCGGCCACTTCTAGGAAATGGGCGACAGACAGCCTCCTCTACTACACAATTGTTCACTCGCGACCGAATATCTTTGATAAGCATAGGTGGGCGAATAAATGAAGTAGGCTTGTTAATCTCAGGTGGTGGCTGCTCACTGACTGGCTCTGAACAAAGGGCAGACTGCTCCTTTGGTTCTTTTTCCTCTTCTTGGGTCTCCCCCGGGTCAGATTCGTATTCATCATAAACAAGCCCCCCGGGTAAATTTTGCACTTCCTCGTACTTCTTAGCGTCTCCTGAAAGATTGAGATGGTTGATTTCCTCGTGATAATTTTCCCTAGTGAGCAGAGGGCAAGGGTCTGCGACCTGCTCTTGGAAATCCAGCATATCGAGCTCAGACTCTGATCCGTAATTGTCATAAGTGGGTTGGCTGCTCTGATCAACAAAAGTTGATGTGGGGTTCTGCTACTCTTCTTCCAAATAATCATCAAAGTCGGGGGGGAATAGAGCTTCTCCAACTTGTAGAAGTGGAACTATCCCACGCTCCTCCGTTTCGACCCCGAATGTAAACACATCATGAGAGATCTTGTGAAGGAAAAGAGAACAATCCTCTTCCACAACTACCACTTCATCATTTTGTTCTGAGACAACAAGCTCATCAGGGACAGATGTTAATGCGCTTACGAGATCTTTAATATTCTCCTTGACAGAGCCATCTAGAACATCTTCCTTAGAGACTGGAAAATCCTCCCCATTATCCTCAGATTTTAACCTTGCATGTTGGGCAATGAGAGATATCGCCCGCTCCATTAGTTCACTCAGAGCAACTTCCTCCCCCAGTCTTCTATCCTTACAGCCCTCATCATCACAACCTTCTTCATACATGATCATATCTGGGAGGATTTCTTCTTCTTGGCTCTCCCATGGGTCAGATTCATAATGACCATAAACGGGACCCGTGGGAAAGCTTTTTTCGTAATCGCCCTCAGTAGAGCTGCTAAGGGCCTCTGCTTCAAAGGATGGGAAATCCTCAGCGCATTGTTCAACTTCCCACCTGTCAAGTCTGGCATTGATAGATTTTATCAACTCCATAACTTCGCCCGAAACAGACGGATGGGGAGGAGAAAGGACTAATTCATGATCCAGGTCATCAGGATCATCCTCATAGTCTTCATAAAAGACGGCTTTATCTTGTATACATTTGTTGTAGTATCCCTCACAATAGTTATGAAAAATCAACTCAGAGGGATACAACTTCTGACAGTAAGCGGTGAAAGCTGCATGGAACTCACTAAGTGAAGAAATGCTAGCAGGGGGTAAAGAATGATACCATCTACGTGCATCCCCTGCTAACGAGAACATGAACATCTTCAGTAATACATCCTCATGATGTATCTCCCACTGACGCATGAGTTCATGAAACTCATTGAGGTGCTGAGCAGGGTTGTCCTCTTCACATTTTCCAAATATGGGAAAATAATCGCCCCATTCATTCAGAGAGGGGACAACATTAGGAAAACCAGGAATAGCAGAAAAATTAAAAGAGCAAACCTGCGAGCAAGGATTTTCTCCATACTAACCAGTGGAGTCGCCAATCGATCCTTGAATCATGGAGTCGCTAGGTGAAAGATGCGCAACTTCAAATATGCCCGGTCCTTGTTCACCATCAAAGGCCAGATATTAACATTGTCGTTACCCCAGGAAGCTTCTCAGGCTGAGAAAGTAGCCACTGAAACCTTCTCGAGAAAGCTCCTCTGGGTCAGCTTTCAGGTGTGCTAACAATAGATACAGTTGAAACAGTGGAGTGGAAACAATGGAGTCGCCAGGTGCATAGTAGCAATCTTGAAGGGCTCTGATGTCTGATGCACCTTCAGAATCAGAGGCTCAATGTCATTCTGCCCAGGGAAAATCTTCAACTTCGTCCCTGGTAACGGCGCCAGAAATGTTGGCGACAGAAGTCACTCCCGAATTGCTAGCAGGAGCAGAACTCGACACCCATCATTTTTATGTCACGGTGGTTTATAGATGGGATGACTGAATGGAAGCCAACTCAAAACAATATCATTCCAACTCCAAAACTAGGCCATGCATGCATAGGTGAGTGAGGTCTTATATAAACTTCAGACAGTGAGTTGTAGTAAAGGGTGAACAGGTGGAAGACTTATATAAGAGAAAAGCGGAGGTCTGTTATTAACATCGGGTTTCTAACAGGCTGAGGAAGAAGACGTCCAAATGCAATATCATCTTACATTCAAACGCAAAGCCAGAGAATGCAATAATGCAACAATACATCCTTTATCATAACATAACTGTAACAATTCATGCGAATCATTCGATCATGAACTCTCTGGTATAAGACGAAAACATAAATGGAGCAGGAAAACTGTTTGTCATAAAACAAGAAATCTCAAACACAGATGCATAACCATAGAACTAGAATGATCATTAAAACTTTACAGTGGGGAGCTCTTCTCTACCATCGATCATTACAAAATGGCAAAAATTCCTACATATACTCTCCCCTTCCTTTCACCCAGCAGAAGCGTCTCAAAACTTTCAATGGATGGCATCGCCTCAATCAAATCTGGCCTACATTGCTCTGTCATACGCTACCTTAATTTGGCATGGCCTGCGCTAGAGGTAACTGAACCCTTTGAATGTTGACTTGGCGTTCTTCTGGCGAATTGAAGACTCGACGTGGCTTCCCTGAGGAGAAATGGTACAGGGGACCCTCCCGGGCAGACTTTCGGTCAGGACCTCCATACTCTGCAATAAATGAGCGAGGTGAGGTTTGAGCCACCCTCTCTTTTCTTCATTAATCTCCAGCAGGTACTGGGATTTAGCTCACGTCGAATTGGCATCTGGAGCATCACAATGCCTTCCTTCTGAGATTTAGCTCAGCGCTTCGGGGCCCGAGTGGCCAAATGACAAACATAAATGCCCCTCCTCCAGGCCTCCTTCTTGATGACCAGGCGCCAAAACCATGGGCCCGACTCTGGGTGCTTTCGAAGCTTTGGGATTTGGGGTTTCGAGAGGTGAAGCGACGAGGAGATCTTATCGCACGAACTCCCAAACGCCGACATGATGTAGATACGTGCCGCACGTCCTTCAGATGGACGACCCAGATATTATTTACTATTATAAAGAGGATGTCCCCCTTTCACCCGCTCGCTTGATATGACCTGGTGCTGAGACCCTGGGCTCGGCGCCAAAGGCGCTTTCGGCATTTCTCTGATCGACACTTCCAAGTGTAATGAGCTGAGAGATCCCTGCTCCCTGAAACCCTGATCCATGATATGTCGATAGGCTGCCACCTGTCCCAATTTGATTTGACGACCCAAGTCTACTTTGAACCATTGGAGCTCCCTCCTGCTAAATCCTGGGCAACTTGACAGCCCCGAAAACCCGATGACCGTCGATTTCCTTTGTGGATGGATCTCGGCCGTTGACAGCAAAACTTCGCCCGCTCGCTTGACTCGTAACCGGAACAGAGGTCCTTTTGCGTTGTGCTTGGGTGCTTCCTGCGCAACCTGCAGACCTGGATGCTCTTGAGCCCAAGACAAGAATTATCGCTAACACACTATAACATCCAGGCATGCCAACACATCCCCTCACACAACACACAAGGTAAGTCGAGGGTTTTAAAATGGTGATTTCACATAACAAAGTGCCTTAACAGTACACTACATCAGGGGCCTTAGATTTCCACCTTTAATCTCCCTTTATTATTTTTCTTTTTAATTGCTATTATTTTAATCTCCCCCTTTATTATATTTTACTTTATTCTATTATTTTTCATTCAATAACCTCTACTTTCACACAATGGTTCCATTAATATTTTATTCATTTTACATAATCACTTCTTATTATTTTTCTACATTTCTTACAACGATTATCAAAATTCACTCTCTAAAATCTAAACCCTAGCACTCTTTTCTAGTATCATTAAAGTTTTGTGGATCTTCGATGATGGGTGAAGTGTCCACTCGAAACTTTGGATGTTTCATAATCTCATACACACTTTATCTCTAGAAAGCTCATGCAACAATATATATTGTAATTTATATAACAATAATTACTTTACTATGAAATACATATTATTTATTGACAACAAAATGAATGGTAAAAAATGGGTGGTTAAGGAAACCAAGGTCAGAACATCAATTGTCTTAGGTGATTGATTGATGATCATTAAATAAATGTTTGGAAAATCATCTCCAGTGGATAACAAGCTCGTTGTATTCATAACTCGATCTTAAAAGGAAGAAAACACAACAAGCAATATTTATTTATATCATGTGAAGCGGGAACTCAACATAGATGTTGATCTTTGGGCCAAGAAGGCCATCGAATTAATGAAAGGAGAGTATGAAAAAAATGGGGTGTACTCATTATGCAACATACCCTATGGTTTTGAAAACATTTTGTACATCAATCAACATTTACTATCCACATGATTCAACATCATACATATCAACTCCTTTGTATCGAGATGAGAGTATAAAGGGAAACACTCAACCTCTCTCCCATGTGACCCTTAACCTTGACTTTGTTTAATGAATACCTTAGTATGAATCATTGTTGACTCTGTTGGAGAATGGAACACGAGAGTAAAGGAATTGGGAACATTTGCAGTTTGGACCTTTAGGTATCAAGCCTCATGGTAAGTTATTTCTTTGCAATAGGGAAGCCTATCTAGGGTCCTGTTTGTTTTATTTCAAATTTGAGAAGTTCTCAAGGGATTGTAAGAAAGGAAGTTCTCAAGGGATTGTAATAAAGGTTGTTACTTTGGTTTCTGTGTTGTGGGTATGGTTCTCTAGTTCTAGTGAAGGGGATTTGAAAGAGCTTTCAAAGCAGGCGACTTGGGATTCCGACTATTTCTCACAGCTTTGTTTGTTCTTGGTCTTCTGTTCTTCTGTATTTTTCCTCTGTATTACCTTTTGCAGGGTATTTCATGGGGAGTTTCAAGTGAAGGGTATCAATTCTGGTTTTAGTCCTTAGAGGATGCGAGAGGTGTTTGTAGCCTCTTCGTTAATTCTCTTGGATCAAAGATCTCGTTCTAGAATTATCTTTCTTGACCTAGTTTGGTTGGCAAGGTTCCTTGTTTTGAGTGCAGTTATAGAGAACATATATGTTATGGAATTTAGGAGGATTCTGAGGAGACATGAGGAATATATTCAGTTTACCAAGAGCTCTATGTTCTCTATCGCAACCAAAGTGCATGAGAATGAACACCTATGTATCGCTCAATATCCATCCATCATGAATTTACTAGTCCAACAAAAACAAATTCTTGACATTTTAGAAGCTAAATGTAGTATGTTACAAGGTTTTTGTTAACTCCACTCAAGCTAAATTCAAGGAAGAAGAGACAATTCACCAACTAAAGGAATCGATGGTTATTGAGCAACAACCGTTAGTACAAAATGGGTAATTATTGACTGCAAGACCAAAAAAGTTAGTTACAACAGTTAAATACTATCAAATTTGAGCAATTTTAAGTGACACAACTAAAAATGACTAACTTAAACGACTAATTTAGTCCAGGGATAAAAAATACGACTAGAGAACAACTACATGAATATGAATTAGTAGTATTTATGTCGATGAACACTATTGTAAATCACTATGTGAAGATAACCTAATAGTATATTTTACTTATACGTAATTGAATTCTAGTAGTGTAGTCATTTTAACATGCTTTATCATGTTAATTATGATTTTACATGTTGAACTCACTTTTATACTATGCATGGATATGCCGACCATGTTTCACCACACCACACCACACCCAATAATATGTACAATATATTTTTTCACATCATGAATTGCAACTTCTATCTCACATTTCCCCAACTTAATGTCAACCACCACTGGAAACATATATTGTTATAAATTCTCAAATATTTATATTATTTGATCCAAGTTAATTTGACTAACATCAAATATTAATATTGTTGGATCAAATGGTTGAAGATTGTACATTTCATATTCAATCAACATTGTACCTACATCATATAATTCAATATCATCAAATTGATGTATGTTGACATTGAGACCCGAACTTGTTTAGCATGGAATCATATTAAACGACTATGCCAGATTAATGATATATTTACCTTACCCCTCCATATTCATACCTTTAACCTGCAAAAAAAAATACATATTAATTGTGCTTAATATATATACGTACATCAACATATATATAGCTTGAGTGGGCCTAATGGTTAAGAACATGTGTTTCCTCCTAAGAGATCACAAGTTCAAATCCAAAGGGGGGTAGGGTATGTATACCTCCGTAGACTTTACCAGACAAATCGCTGGACGTGACCTCAAAAATAGATTATTATTATTATAATATACTTACATAGTACTTATTACAAAAATTATAATATTATATATTATTAAATTAATACATAAATATACATGTAGTCTATAATAATATATTTTTAATTATGTATTAAGTCTCTCTCTCTATATAGTGTAATAGTAAGTATATTATAGTATATTATATATGTCATACTCTCTATATATATCATTTATATATATGTAAGAATATTATATTTTAGTTATTAGTCTCTATCATGGGACTATAGCAATGGGTTTTTTTTTTATGTGCATATGCAATGTAATGTTTAACATAGAAAAACAAATATATATTTTTGAATATAATAAAAATATTTGTGTTTCTCATTTATAATTGGTTAATAGAATTGAAGTGTTATTGCTCCCTTCAAGTCTTTCAATATGTAGAGCAGCCACATTGGGTTCCTTCCCTCCTTTCGCAACTTACCCCTACCCGAGCATCGTTTGCACAGACTTCACGTTGATTTCCGTGGCCTGTCTATCCATCAACCGTGCAGTTGCATCCAACTTTTTTGGTTCGGACTACACAAGATTTTTTACCTTTTCTCAAAGCTCCTCGAAGCATACAGTGCTGGAAAGGTCCTTCCCCTTTGTCTTCTTGTCCAGCATTGACAGCCATTGGCTCTGTCTCTTACTGATGGACAATGATAGCCCTTACAACCCGTCAGTCCACTAACGCACTCTTCCCACTGACCCTTTCATTGTCCCTTATCGCTGTCTGTTAACCGAAAAGTGGTCCTGTTTTCTTCGCCGTGTTTTTGTTTTTTAATGGGATCACAATCGGACTTTCTGATGAAGCCTTCCGACGAAATAATCTGGAAACAGGAAGGACTTTTCGAACAAGTGGACGGCCTTTCTAAACTCCAGTGAACTGTTCCCCCCTTGCCTTCCCTTTCAAATACTCTTCCTGACCCCGCTGTGTCCCCTGTCGCTCTCGTCCCTCCCCCTCCGTCAGAAGCCACTGCACTGTCCAATGCTACTCCTGTCCCCCCTCCTGCTTTCACCTCCTCCCTTCCTTAGGCTAGGGTGTATCGACCCCCCCTCCAGGACATTATTAGCACACCCACTGAGTTGCGCCAGACCCCTCACAGTCGAAAGGTGTGGAAGTCAAACAGGCGAACATCGCGTCTGGTGCTGGGCGACAGGGTGGGATTTGAGGATCTGTGCAAGATGTCCACCTGCACTCTGGTGGGACGGATCTCTTACAAAAAACTGAGCTCCCAGTCGCTGGAGGATTGGATAAAGTTAACTTGGTTACCTCTCATAGGTTATTCTCCGGAGACCCTCTACCTAAGAAAAGGCTGGCTCGACTTTAATTGCAAATCACCGGAGGATGCTACATTGTTACTCTCTTCCTTTTGGGTCTTCGGCGGTAGCAGTCTTATGCTCAAGCGTTGGAGACTGGCTTTCAACCCGGACACTGATTATTTTCAGCTAAGACATCTTTGGGTCCTCTTGCCGGGACTTCCTCTTCACCTTTGGAACGAAGGAGCCTTAAGAGCGATAGGCAACGCTCTTAGCAAGTTTATCACCCTCGATACACAATCACTTCATAGTCTAGAGAGGAAAATAGGCAGAATACTGGTTGAGCTGGACGTTACTGCTGGACTACCTGAATCTCTGGAAATCGACTAGAGAGGGTGTAAGCTTCTTCAAAAGCTGGATTACCTCGGACTTCCTTTCCATTGTAATATCTGTCGCGAAACATGCCATCTCAGAAGATCTTGTCCTGGTAAGCTTTCGACCTTCTCTCCTGAAGACGCCGACCTCCACCTTAATCCTCCTGACTATACGGAGGCAGACCCCTCACTTGCTTACCTGGATCCTCCTCTAGACCCTCTCTATTGGTGATACTACCTATGTTGTTGAATTTACTGCTTCTTCGACTGGATTTGCAAGTAAGTGTACACCATCCCTCAGGTATAAAAAATGTGTTTCTATTTTTCCTTTACTTATTTGTATTGAACAATGTCCAGTGGGTATTTTCTCTGGAGCGGGTGCCTCCTAAATGATCACAGAGGGTTAGACTCACACATATCATATTGCAGTTTGAAAACCACAACTTCATGGATAGATGACAACGAGAGTAGGATAAGTAAGGGGGTAATCCCTATGTTTCCCCCTCTTTTTTTTTAGGGAATTTCTATTTCTTTGTCACAAAATCCTATGCCGACATGAAAGACTTGACATTGATCTGGAAGCTCCACACCCACATGATAAAAAATGAGATTGAGGTCAATCACTATTTGGGCACATGGTTCGCCATTATGCATGTAAAAAATGGGAGAATAGAGGATGCATGCCAAGTGTTTGAAAAAATTCCTGAATGAAATGGGATGTCTTGAACCAGAATAATTGAGGATATGCTTAGAATGGGAGATTAGAGGATTCACGCGAACTATTTGACAAAATCCCTAAAAAAACTCAGTCGCTTGGAGCACCATGATGTCGAGATATTCACTAGATGGGCACGTCTATTCCACAAGTATGGATTGCAAGTCACTATCCTTGCAACATGGGGTTCCCAAGTTCTCTAACCACACAACCCAAGTTTGTGGGTAGGTTGGACACAACCTAGGGTTATAAGGTTCTAGTTTGAAACTTAAGATTATGGCATATGTTGTGTAGAGTTTGTTAGTTCTGGAGCTTCCTCTAAGAATATTTTCTTCTTTCTTGACTTGATCTGGAACTTAACAGATTTAAGACAACTCATCCAACCACAATTATAAGCTTACACAAATGCCCACTATTCTTCACTAATAGGAATAACCCCATGTCATAATAATTCACTCCACTTATTAAATAGATATATATATATATATATAATGTACTAAATCGACAAAGTGATAATTTGATATTTAGTCAAGAATTGACCCCCCCCCCCAAAAAAAAAACAAAAAAACTTATGGAATTAGAAATAGCATACAGTCAAACCTTGACATAGACAAAATGCTTGTCACATATAGTGATATGGGCACTAACAAGGAAATTTTAATCTTTATTGAACGAATTCAACTAAAATTTGGAGTATGGATGTTGATTATGTCCTTAACCAGTGAATTTACAATATTGGAAATAATAAAAATACCTTTGACGAAAAAAATCCACATTCTTTCCAGGATCAAACTGAATTTGGTATTTATAATCCATAGCAAGTCCCATCAAAATTACTGTAGAAATTAGTAAGATTTTATATCCTCAAATTAAAATAAGAAGTCATCTCTATGGATTCAAGAATCTCCACAGTTGAGAGTTAATCACTAGCGATAAATATTAAGCACTGTGAATTTGTATGGAAAACTAGAGTTGGTTTTAAAACTGATCAATAAAATCTCTAAATAAAATTATACTGTTAAATCTTCACAAAATAAGATAATAATATTGCAATTGATGCAATAAGTGTTAAAGCCTCAAAATCTTAACAAGACAACCAGACGAAATTCTACCCAAAAAAACTTCACCTAGAATTTTCAATCATGAGAAAGCTCCAACACAGTTCATAGGAGAAATTTCAGTGAGAGCATTAGACATAAACTTTCATCAAAATTCCTTTCCTTGTAAGATTGCAGATGAAAAATACATCAACATAAGATATCTGTTGCAAAAAAATATTACTTGCCAAATAAATGAGTTCAATCTTCCATTGATATATATTGTTGTGGTGAATCATGACTCTTACCATAGACCATCTCTTTTGCAAAGGTAAATAGTAGATCTACATCATTGGCCGGACCAAATCTTTGCTATAACTTATGATGAAGCAAACAATATAGGAGATTAGACTCGCACTTAATAAAATTCCAAGAGAAATTATAATGAATGCAAAAAATATCAAAAGGAAAAAAAAGACCATGCATAATGAAAATATGAGTCGGATAACTCGAGCCCGAACAATTTAACTTGTGGTGTGAGCATTTGGCAAATTAATTTATGACCAACAATTTGATCCAGAAAGAGGAGATATAAGTAAATAAAGATTTGTTGATAGATTGTCAGCTTTCTTTATGAGAAATGCAATCTAGTTTGAATTCATTCTTCTTCTCGTGAGATATATGAAGAATCATAATCTAGGATTCCTTAAGAAGGCCACGATCCTGAAGGTACTTCAAAGCCATAGTACATGTGACGACTGAATGGAGCATTATGTAACCCCCATACATAATCTCTTTCAAGGATGGTATATCCACTGTCAATATTTCAATAACCTCTTATGGATCCATCGGGTGAGGTATTTCAGCCCTAAAACCATCTAGAAAAGTGCGCCCTCCCCCAAGGATCATTTTGACACCTTCAGCACACCTTTTCAGTGGCTAGATCTCCCGGAAAGTGAATCCCTAGTTTCACAATGTACCAAAAAACCAGAAAACCAAAGTACCAGAAGTACCATAAGTACCAGAAAACCAGAAGCACCAGTTTAGAAATCCGCAGATCAAGTTTGAGGGGGTAAAAGTTGGATTTTCAAAATTCTGACTGCACCATCTTACTCACCTCAGCTCAGTGCATCTATCCCCTAAATCATAGTTTCAAATCTTAAAGTTTGAAAAATTAAGGTTTCCTCATAAAACCCTAAGTTGCAGTTGTAGTTGCAGCCGTAGCACCAGTTGCAAACACCCTTGAAATTTTAAGAGTTGGTAATGATTACTGCTGCTGCCAGATGGAGCTACTACCTGCAAATGCTATCAGAGGTATGTACTCACATATGTTTAAATGGTTAAAATTTAAAGAGTATTTGCAGGAGAAGGGATCTCTTGCCATAGATCCAGAAGGATCTTAAGATCCAACACATTGAGAGGAATGATGCAACACAGGTGTGATTATTTTATGCACCTATTTTTTATGACGTCATTCTAACCTTTGATCAAAGTCTGAGTCAACGTATTAGATGGATTAAAGTAGAGATTATAGAGCTTATCCTCTAACCCAACCTTCTGTCAAGATAGCATATTGTCTCAGTACAAAAGATAGGTTGAAGAAAGCACTCTTCATCTTGAGTGAAGGAGACTCGGAAGAAAAGAAAGAACTCATTCCTGAGGACAAGGCTCCAGGTTTGATTAATCAAGTTGATAAGATTCAAAGGTACACATGACAAGTTGATGACTATAGTTTAGATAACAGTCTTTGTAAAGTATTATACTTGATAGCATGTGAGCATATAGAAGCAAAGGCTTTGCCTGATACAACTAACACCTCCTCTAGGAGAAACCTTATGTGTTAGTTCTAAGTTACCATGGAAGAATGTTTGATCACAACACTATGAGAGTGTTGACCTCATTTCGTATTGTATTCCTTACCTTTAATCTTTGATTCAGATAAAGTACAAGTGATAACTCTAAAGGAGCTATTGTGATGATTGTTCGGGCTATTGCTTTATATTATCAAAATGATATTATTTTTGCTTGTTGTTTTGTTGACCTTGCTCCAGGTCACAAGTAATAACCCTGAGGAAGCTATAGTGAAGATTGCAGAAGGCAACGTGCTAAAGGAGAGACCATAAATGAAGCAATCATCATTGGAAAAGAAGAAGATGGCTTGCATAAGCTAAAGGGTCACTCAGAAGCTGCCATGACCCACACCATTGAGAAACCATGTGAACTTTGGCATAGAAGATTAACTCACATTAACTACAAGGTGCTACCATACATATGCAAAGCGGTCACAGGTTTACTTGAACTCAAGGTTGACCATGAAGGCATATGCAATGGATGTGCACAAGGGAAGAACATCAAGAACCCTTTTCCGAAGAGAGACAACAAAGTAGAAGGAGTCCTGGAACTCATTCATTCAGAGATGTGTGTGGCCCAATGCCATCGTCCTCCATTAGTGGGTATGTATATTATGTATCATTTATTGATGATTATTCTCGTAAGACCTAGTTGTATCTCTTGAAATCTAAAGATGAAGTGTTCAACAAATTCAAGGAATTCAAAGCCTTGATAGAGAATCTTTCTGAAAGAAAGATCAATATACTCATGTCAGATAATGGAGGAGAGTACACCTCAAAAGAGTTCGTGAACTTCTATAAAGATGTTGGGATCAAGAGGGAACTAACTACTCCCTAAAATACCCAACAAAACGGTGTAGCTGAACGAAAGAACAAAACGATAATGGAAGTTGTGAAGACTATGATCCATGATCAAGATCTTCCTATGTGATTATGGGCAGAAGCAACAATGGAAGCTATATATGTGCAGAACCAATCACCCAATAGTGCACTTGGCCTCAGATCCTAGAAGAGATGTTCACCGGAAAGAAGCCAGAGGTAAGCCGTCCCAAAATATTTGGCTGCCCAATATTTATTCATATACCGAAAGAGAAGAGAAACAAGATGGAGCCTTCAAGAAAGAAGGGAATATTTGTGGGATATTGTGAGGTCTTCAAGGCCTTTAGAATCTATATACCAGGTCACCATCACATTGAGATCAGTAGGGATGTGACCTTTGATGAAGATGCAGTGCTCAAGAAATCAAGAAGATGCCAGCTTGAAGAAGTATATGAAGATGAATCCGTAATCCCCAGAACTGTAGTGAGGGAGGTTCCCAGAGCCGCAAAACCAGTGAGGGAAGTCGTAACTTCCCCTGATGAGGAAATTCTAGAAGACCATGATATATTAGAACTTCAAGAACCTCCTCAGATGACGATCCTACATAATAAAAATCCATCTTGGGATAGAGAGCTTATTCAAGATGGAGAGAAGTATGGTGTTCTCGAAGGAACTACGAGACAGGTGAAAAGACCAAATCCATTCTCTAGTTATACGGCTTTGATGTGTGATCTCCTAGAGAAGGAGACTACCTACTTTGAAGAAGCCATTCAGATGAAAGAATGGGAAGATGCCATGATAGAGGAATACCAATCCATAATGAAGAATGAAGTATGGGAAATAGTTATCAGACCGAAGAGTAAAGATGTGGTATCCTCCAAATGGCTCTTCAAAATAAAACATGCTGTTGATGGAAGTATTGAGAAGTATAAAGCAAGAATTGTCGCTCATGGCTTTTCTCAAAAGGAAGGCATTGACTATGAAGAGACATTTTCTCCTGTAGCTAGATACACTTCGATTAGAACCATCATATCTCTTGTATCTAAGATAAAGTGGAAATTACACCAGATGGACGTAAAGACAACTTTCCTAAATGGTGTCATCGAAGATGAAGTGTATATAGAGAAACCTCAAAGATTTGAAGTTGAAGATAGGAAGTCTCATGTTTGCAAGTTGAAGAAAGCCTTATACGGATTAAAGCAAGCTCCTAGAGCTTGGTATGGCCGTATAGACAATTTTCTGACGATCTTAGGCTTTACCAAGAGTAAAGCAAATTCTAACCTCTACTTCAAGGCTATGAACAATGAGCCGGTAATACTATTACTATATGTGGATGACTTATTCTTAACTGGAGAAGAAAAGCTCATCACTGAATGTAAGAAGAGACTCGCTTCAGAATTTGAGATGAAAGACCTTTGCCTAATGCACTATTTCTTAGGTCTTCAGGTATTGCAGAGTTTAGAGAGAATCTTCCTTAACTAAGGGAAGTATGCAGTCAAAATCTTGAAGAGATTCGACATGTTGGAGTGCAAGCCCATAAATACACCCATGGAAGCGAAGCTGAAGCTGCTGGTCGACACTTCGTTGGAATTGATTGATGGCACGCTGTATAGACAGATTATTGGACCGCTAATGTACCCGATGAACATTAGACCAGACATTTGTTTTGCTGTGAACACCTTGAGTTAGTTTCTGGTAGAACTTAGACATGTTCACCTAGTGCCTGCAAAACATGTGATAAGGTACCTTAAGGGCACAATAGATTGTGGTCTCAGCTATGATGGAGATCATGATTTCACATTGAGTGGATATACTGATGCAGATTGGGCAGGAAGTGTTTCTGACAGGAAAATCACTTCAGGATGATGTTTCAGTTTGGGATTAGCCATGATTTTGTGGCAGAGTAGGAAGCAATCCAACATTGCTCTCAGCACAGTGGAAGCAGAATACATTGCTGCATGTTTTTCCAGCTGCGAAACTATATGGCTTAGAAAGTTGCTGACTGGTTTATTTGACCTAGAGATGGAAGCAACCATGATCCTATATGACAACCAGAGCTGCATAAAGATGAGAGAGAATCTTGTATTCCACGATAGGTCAAAGAACATAGAGATCCAATATCATTACATCTGTGACATGGTGCAGAGAGTAGCCTTAAAGCTCTAGTACATTAGCACAAATGAACAGGTTGCTGATGTGTTGACCAAGCCTCTATCTCATGTAAAGTTTGAGCACTTTCGAGATAAGCTTGGTATAGTCCGAAAGGACCTTCCTTGAAAGGGGGAGTAGTTGTCGTGATGAGACATCTCTTGCTTCTAGCCTCATTGCTGTGACGTAAAGAAAGATCATGTGATGAGACTAGAACTGTGCTTCCGGCTTGACAGATGTGACGTAAAGCCAGTCTAGTATCCTTCTTCCAACTTGATTGTTGTGATGTAAAGCAGGACGAGTATCTTGCTTCCAACCTGATGGATGTGACGTAAAGCAAGACGATGAGATAAGACTAGTACTATGCTTCCGGCTTGACAGCTGTGACGTAAAGCCAGTCTAGTATCCTGCTTCCAGCTTGATTGCTATGACATACAGCAGGATGAGTATCTTGCTTCCAACATGATGGCTGTGACATAAAGCAAGACGATGAGATGAGACTAGTACTATGATTCCGGCTTGACAGCTGTGACGTAAAGCTAGTCTAGTATCTTGCTTCCAACCTGATGGTTGTGACGTAAAGCAAGATGATGTGATGAGACTAGTACTGTTCTTTTGGCTTAACAACTATGACGTAAAGCCAGTCTAGTATCTTGCTTCCAGCTTAAGTGTTGTGACGTAAAGAAAGACATTGAGATGAGACTAGTACTATGCTTCCAGCTTGAAAAGCTGTGACGTAAAGTCAGTCTAGTATCTTGCTTCCAGCTTGATTGCTGTGACGTAAAGCAAGACGAGTACTGAGCTTCCAACTTGATAGCTGTGACATAAAGCCAATCCTGTATTATGATGAGCCAACCTCGTGCTGTGATGATGATGATGTATCAGTTTTATACTAATACATATTGATGCAGATGATGATTGCATTCCTTTGAGAATGACGATGTTGCCGATGAAGAAAACTTCTGATGATTTATAGATATGCCAGTCAGTGTTCCAAGATGATATTGATGATGCTGTCCTCTCACCCACTTGATGTTGTTGATGATGTTGTCCTCTCTCTCACATGATGCTGTTCAAGAATACCCTTTTGGTTAAGGGGGAGTGTGAAAATAATGTAACTGCAAAGTGTATTCTTATTACTATTTGATATATTATTCATTGGATTAATCCCCATTGTGGATTGATCATGTCGTCTATTGTATAAGGACCAAATCCCCTTTTGTGGATTGGTCATAATGTAATTGTAAAAGGAAAAAGAAGAATTCAGCCCCAGAATATATCAAGAGGCCCCGAAATATAATAAAGGTAGTTATAACCACCCAGTTTGAGAAGTTGGCCCTGCCAGTGAAGAGACACTTAACACGTGCCATATTTGTATAAATAAGGAGGCTAGAGCCTCACTTAGATACAACTCACTTGCTCATTGAGAGACAAGTTTCGGAACTACAGTTGGAGAAGAAGGAGAGGGAGTGGCACATCTTTGGGAGAGGATCTTCTGCATTAGTTTAAGTTATCTCTTGGCATCGTATTGGCTATCTATAATAAGGAAGTTTTGCTAGGTTTTCTTCCCCTAGAGGGTTTCACAGGATAAATGTTGTGTCCCTTGTGATTGTGTATTTCTCAGTGATCTTGTGTTATGCTATTGTTATCTAATGAAATGCAACGAACTATAGTAATGGCCTAAACATTAACAATGTTGATCTCGCTAAGGAACTTCCACTAGGGTTACTAGCAGGAGCAACTTCCAAAGACACTGCTGCTAGGGTTACTAGCAGAAGCAGTCGCAGAAACCCTAATCTCAGATACGACACCTTGTGATGGAACGTTTCACTCAAAAAGAAGATATTCAGATGCGCACTAACTCAATGTACCTTTTGGCTCTCTCAGAATACAGAAATGACGAAGCTGAAGTGTTGGATCAAGGCATGACCAGTTACAAGTCAACCGAAGGCATGAGTGAAATGATCAGTCTTTTACACTACTCAGCACTTACTGGAACGATTGAACATGAAAAGTGGATAATCGATAGTAGAGCTTCTAGGCACATGACGGGAGATCAAGACAAACTCTCAAATCTAAATGAGAAGAAGACCTCGTACAAGGTAGAGCTTGGAGACAAAACCACTTACCCCGTGGAAGGATTTGGACAAGCCTCCATCAAAATGAAAACATGTAACTATGTTCACTTAAGCAATGTTTTATATGTACCTGGTTTAGAAAAGAATCTAGTATCGATATCTTTCCTAGAATACAAGGGAAAAATAATAGCTTTCATAGATGGAAAGGTGTTATCATGGCATAAAGACTCCAACATAGAGAATGCTAGGGTTATTGGAAGTCGTGAAGGAAATCTGTATAGACTACTAGAACAAAATGAAGAAGCTATTATACACAACTAAGTCAACCCCAATGAACTTTGGCACATAAGGTATGCTCACATTAACTATCAAGCATTACCCTTTTTCAAAAGGATGGTTGAAGGAATACCAGAGTTGTAGTCTACACATGAAGGAATCTACAAAGGATGTGCTCTTGGGAAGAATATCAAGAAACCATTCCCAAGCAGCAACAACAGATCTAAGGAGATTCTAGATCTGATACACTCA